>JAWUZG010000170.1:1040000-1275000 GCA_036785705.1 Acanthornis magna | reverse complement strand
TTCTCCCCTTGTGATGTTAAAAGTGTTCATTACTTTCTTGTATTATTCATGACACTTAATTTTCTTCCAACTGTTTCATGAGCCCTTTAGCAATCTGATTGTAAGTACAGTTCAGGTTTGGTTATTGCAAAAAGTGCTAAATGGAAGAGAAACTCTGAGCATGTGGGTTGTAGGTTCTGAATTAAGGAATGGAAAATCCCCAGGATGATAAATATGATGGAGAAACCTGGACACAAAATGCAGACACGTGAGAATCTCTGAGTCTGGAAAAGACCCCCAAGACCAAATTTATTGTGTTTTGTTTTGTTGGTTGCTTTGTTTTCAACTTTTTGAGGTTTGTTTTTTTTTTCTTCAAGGAAGGACACAGTAGTGTTAACTAAAATTTAAAAAGTTGAATTAAAAAGGGGAATAAAAGGAAAAGAAGCAGACAAAAGAATAAACAAAATACTTTCAGGTGATACTGAGGTTTTTTAGAGTGACCCAGTGTAACGTGACACTAAAAATAAACCAAATAATATAATTTTGAAAGGAAAAAAACCAATTCAATGATGGTGAAAATGAGGCTGTTTGGCAGGGGAGTCTATCAGGAATGAAAAGTAACTTTCTTTAAGTAGCAGACCATCAAGAAAACCAGAAAGAATTAACAGTAAAGGAGACTAACTGGAAACCTCCACCGAAAAGAAAAAGGGAACAAAAAGGACTTGAGGAAGAACTTCTAAAGGCAAAAAATATTAATAACATCTTTTTATAAACACATATATCTTCCCAACTGTCTGCATGGCCAGCAGAAGATGAAAGGATAGTGGAAGTGCTCGGGGAAGATAAGACCTGGCAGAAAGCAAAATTAATTGTTTGTATCAGTGCTCACAGAGGAAATGCTCAGGGAGTTTCTTGCAGTGGATGAGTCACAGCAGCTTCCTTCAGTCGTGTTTTTTTGGCTGTCTTGAATGGCTCTAAATCTGCTTCAGGAGGTGACAGTCCCATTCTCCTGCTCTTCCACACTGACCCTGGCCCTGCCATCCCACTCCCTCCCCTGAATTAGGATCCCAGAATCAGAATCCTTGCAGCCAGACCAAGAAACTAATCCCATCAGTTATCAGGCACAGAGTCTAAGAAAAAAACAAATGAATATTTCTATTTTTTCCCCCCTGTAGCGCATAGTAAAATATTCCTATGGGGATGTTGCAGGTAATGGAAGGACAAATTTCCACAAGCAGCTGTAAATTTGTGTAAATCTGTGTGAGTGTCCATCCTGGGAGAACTGACCTTCCAACCAAGGAGTGACCAGGTCAGTGAGCCCCACTGAGCTGGGCAGGCGTGAGGGACACGTCCTGCTCGGATTTCGTGCCCTTCCCAAACATTTCCTGGTGGGCTCTGTCTCAGCAGAAGGCTGAGTTGCCTTCTGGCCTGAAGACATGCCATCACACTCTTTTACGGCACCAGAAGGGAACCAGCAGGGGCCAAAGGGCACCTCTCTCTGAATTTCATGGACTCACACCACTCTCAGGAGAGCTGGAGGGGCAGCACTTTCTCTGGTGACATGTATTTGAATGTATCCTGCACACAAAGCAAATATGGTGTTGATTACAGTCGATTTCTCCAGTGTAAATTGTTAACAATAGCATGTTTTGATGGCATTTTCAGGGAATAAGGAAGGAAGAAGAAAGTCTTTCTTTATTAATCTACTGTGCTCCTCCCGTGTAAAAAGAAATAAAAAAATGTGTCTTTTACTCTGTGCAAGGAGACAGAAGGGTATCACTGCTCTCTCACAGGGACTACGATGAGCAAAACCTGTCCCTTTCCCCTGCAAAATAAATCTTTTGATCACACCGAGACTAAACAAAGATTTCTGTGTTTACTTTTGGAAGCACTGAGCATCAAGACACTAACACCAGGGGATAATCTATTGAAGAAGCTTTCTTTGTGTTGAAGTCCAGACTTTGTAGAAGACTTTGTCAACAAACCTTGTGAAAACGCTGGTGTGTTGCTGCGGTTTTCTGGTGGCAGAAATGCAATTCACAAATGTCGATTTGTGCTTAATTGTCTTTAAAACGAAGGAGTAAATAGCGTGCATCCTGGAGCACTTTGGTTTTTATCAGCAGCTCGCTTGCAGTTAAAGATTTTACATTTCTGAATCTCTCGTGCTTGGTTACTACACGTTGCAAATCATCACAGGGTGCAAACGCCCCAAAAGTAAGGTTTTTTCATGACTCACAGCTTCCACAACCAATGAAGATTTACTGTTAATGTAAAAAATTAAGCCTACCACACGCTCCCAGGCCTGAGGCTGCAGAAAGCATCAGCTGCAGCCACCAGGCTAAAAAAGTGGCACAGAAAGGGGAACACAATTGATTTCTACCACTGCATCTCTGCAAGACACCGAGACTCATTGGAGGGCAGAAGAATGAAGGCAGATGGGAGATTTAAACTGTGCCAAGTGATTTAAAGATGCGTGGATAACTCTTTTATTACGTGGAATGATTGATGATGCACCAGCAGCTAACGCTGGCCACAGTGGTAAGAATTAATTTGGAAGCCCAATTAGAGATGAACTGTTTCTCAGTCCCAGGCTGCGGAAGAAAATCCAACCATTTGTCGAGGGATATCTGAAGGTTTGGGATTGTTATCCAGAGAAGGAAATATGGTTATGCCTGGCTTTATTGTATTGTTTTTAGTGTGTCTGTCTCTCATTTGGTCTCACATGTTTACTTTTATTCCTTTTAAATGTAAACTGCTCCACCTGCCTCAGTCTGAGGGTGAGCATGCGAGGCTCAGAAAGAGCTGCAACTTTAACACTTTTAATAATTTAATAATTTTGTGACTCTGTCTGCGCTCTAACCTGCACTAGATGGATGGGATAGCAGTGCATTGGTGTTTTGTGCTCCTGCTCATTGTCAGCTGTGACAAATACATTTTATTTCCCTTTGGGTCCGCACGAAAAAGACAGGAGCTTCCAGCAGGACCTGCCCTGGGGTCTTTCATTCTTACCTGCATCAAGACCTGGGGGCGAGGAATTTACTGCATGCGAATGTGTTGGCTCGTTTTGATTAAAAATGCTGTGGAAAATCCAAATTCAACATCTATGCAGCCACAGGTAAACGGCGACAGTATTTCCACCACTGAGCAGTAATTTGCTGAAGGCCTTCACCTGCTGTGGGTGAAAATTGAGTGCAATGCCCTTGCACTCATTTAAAAATTGCCAGGGCTGGTTTTGGTTCACAGCCTGTGCCTGGGTCAAAGATCTAGTGCTGGAATTTCTCCTCCCTTTGCCGTGTCAATGTGTTGAGCAGGGGTTTCTGAAATCCCATGAAACCGTGGTTAAATCTGTCACTCACTGAATCTGACGCTGATGTCTTCAGAGGTTGCTCCAAGCATTTTGTTCTGAATTTTCCTTCTGCTTTGCCTCTGAAAACTCATAGCAATTTACCACACTAAGTGGGTGATGCCTAAGGACACATTTCTGGACACCAAATCCTGACGAACAGGTCCAGGGAAGTGCTCTCAAGGTTTTGTGAGGCATCAGCTGCTCAGGGATGATGTCCTTCACCTCCTGCAATGAACATTTTGGGTTTGCAATTGTGACGCTGAAGATCTCTCTCAGGATGCTCGCAGCTCAGGCTGTCCTAGCTCATGACTCAGCCTCAAATTCATCCCAAATGTGTGACAGCCAAGCGATGGGGATGTTTAATTTGCTACTGTGGTTGCTCTAGGGGCTGTGGCTGGAGCAGCCACCCTGCGCAATGTTTCACAGACCAAACCTCCACACCATCCAAAAACCGTGGGATCCCTGCCATCCTCACAGGTGTGCTCAAAACCACCCCTGGAGGAGTTTTGGAGATGCATATGCGCCCTGAGAGTCAGCAAAACAAGCACATGGAGATGCAGAGGACAGCAGCACAGGGGGGAACTCTTCTGAGAGCCGATTTGGACAAACCATATTTGCTGTTGCTCCACGGGTGTCGACCAACCAATTTTGCAACCAGGCAAAATTTCGGTTTCCCACCTCAGCCTCTCACCCTGAGCTCTGCTCTGGGTCGATGGCAGCACACAGTCACAGGTTTTTTAGTGTCACTCTAAGGTCAGCGCTACACATCTGCATGGAATAGTGTTAGGGAAAGTGAAATTTAGGAGGACAAAACACAAGACGGATAAATATTTTGCTGTGCCAGCTCTTTATTGGTGTCTTGAAGAGCCCACACTGCTGACAGAGTGTCCTGAATGCAGGTCTACGCACCACCTGGGCAAACTGCTGTAATCACCTTCTTGTGCTTCCCTTCATCTCCCCTGAGCTCTTGGGTGGACGGAAGAAACAGAGTCAGCTGGGGCAAGACTGCCTCAACAACCAACTGAGACCAAGCTTCTCATGAAAGCTCACTATTGCTTTTTGTCAGGCTTTTTAATGGCAGACTGATTAACTTGGGTTGACCTTTTTTTCCCCTTTTTTTTTTTCTTTTTTCTTTTTTCTTTTTTCTTTTTTCTTTTTTCTTTTTTCTTTTTTCTTTTTTCTTTTTTCTTTTTTCTTTTTTCTTTTTTCTTTTTTCTTTTTTCTTTTTTCTTTTTTCTTTTTTCTTTTTTCTTTTTTCTTTTTTTTTCTTTTTTCTTTTTTCTTTTTTCTTTTTTGTTTTTTCCTTTTTCCTTTTTCTTTATTCTTTTTTTTCTTTTTTCTTTTTCCTTTTTCCTTTTTTCTTTTTTCTTTTTTTTTTTTTCTTTTCCAGAGAAACTGCCCAGCAAGGGCTTGGAATTGACTCAATGGAGTGTTTAGTTGCAGGGGAGTTAATATGCTTTATGCTTTACGGCCAGGATGAAGACATTTGAACTCATAAATAGTGAGAGTGCGCTATAAATTCTAAAAACCCTAAAGATGTTTAGGGACTGTGTAACCAGCGTTAAACAAAGAGGCACATTTTTGGATGTCTCCAGGCGGATATGTCTAATAGCAGTAGAGGTTCCTTGTGAGATGTTTTCTTCTTCCACAAAGTTTGTTTTTGGATGAATACAATGAGATACATGCACTGAAAAAACCTGGGAGACTTTGTATAGTACAGGTGGCCTTATCAGAAATCTTGTAAACTGTCTCTGTTTACCAAAAACATTTCCTGGCATGAAACAACTCTCTATTTTGTTTCCAGAGAACCAGAACTGGAAAACTCTCTTCTCTCCAGGCTCCTTTTGGCCGTCAGAATATTTTCCTGCAAACTAAACCTCAATGCCCCTTCCCTGCCTAAGGACACAAGTGAGGGATGAGAAGTGGGAAGAAAAGCGTAAATTTCCTTATAGGGAAACGAGCATTTAAATATTGGCAGATATTTAAAATAACATGTAATTGTTTAAAGATTTACCAACCGTTGCCTGTAAATGTGGTAGAATTGAGAGCAGCTGCTGTGTGCCCCATCCCAGGTCAATGCCTGTGCTGAGGTTTCTCTTTTCCATTGTTCTTGCTGAAAACCTCAGAGGTTTCTTCTCATCCCCACCTTCTTCATCGCCTCTTGGTCATCGTTGGCCTTTCCCTGGGCCTGGGCCAGGTTCAGACCTGGACAGTGACAATTTCTTAGCCCCATTTCAGCCCAAAGAGATGGAAGTCGTTTCATTTACCGCTTCAGCGTTTAACGACGCTGAGCCTGATGCGAAATGATCAGCAGGAGCTTGTGAAAACTATTTATCTCATTTCACATAATTGTTCTTATGAACATTTCACTCATGTACATATTAGGGGGAGAGAATCCATTGGATCTGTGGGTCACTTTCTAATTAAAACTCGTACAATTCACTAAACTTATTTTTCTGTCAAGAGAGCTAAGCCTATACAATGGCACTGACCACATTTGCACTTTACCTTCACTTCCACACTGAATTTCAAACTCAAATGAACAAGTTTGCTCTAATGTTACTGCCATATTGTTCTTTATTTGAGACAGGAGGCACCGAGCGTTGCTGCTGCTGTCTTTGGAGGGAGTTCAGGCTCTTGCATTTGTCACACGGCTCAGATGAACTCACTGCCACACACAAACACAACAGAGCAGATGATGAAAAGCATTCACAGTTCCTGAAGAAGCTTGCTACGTACCGGGACCAGCATGAACCTGAAAGTGGATATGGAGATTTATTTATTCTTCTTTCTTTTCTTGGATGGCAGGGGGCAAGACTTTTCTTTCTTTCGCTGTCTTTTTTTTTTTTTTTCTTTTCCCCTTTTTCTTTAAAGCTGTAAACAAAACAAGATATTCATGTTCACCTTAGTAAATGGACGGATGTTTCCCTCGTTGTAAAAATAAGCAGCAGTCAGTGGCTGAATGTGT
Source organism: Acanthornis magna (assembly GCA_036785705.1). Taxonomy (NCBI): domain Eukaryota; kingdom Metazoa; phylum Chordata; class Aves; order Passeriformes; family Acanthizidae; genus Acanthornis; species Acanthornis magna. The sequence continues at coordinate 1,268,707 of JAWUZG010000170.1, read as the reverse complement.
GGCCGTAACAAGATATATCTACACAACACATGTGTTTTCAGGCAAAAGAAGAGAGAATAAGGGCCTGGTACAAATCACAACTTCTCAGAACATCCTTCTGCTTTCTGCCACCGGCACCTCGTGCTTACACGGCGCTGCCCTTGCCAGGAGACCACCATTCCTTCACTGCGACATGCCAAAATCCAAACAATGACTATGTTCTCTATGTGCGCTGTGCCTGATTTCTGTCATGGAAATAACTTTGTCATTGTTTCCTTGCCTCTTCCCTTCTGGCCCCTCTTTTTGGGGCAGATTGTGGGCACGGCACACGGCGGGTGCCGAGCGCGTGTGTCTTGACGCTGCCGTCAGAGCAGAAATCCTCTGTGTCAACTCTCACATCAGATCAGGATCCAAGGACTGTTCTGCCAGCTCTTGTAGGGAAACACATGGGCGCAGAGGAGGGATGAAGTGTTTTTTCCTGGGATTTTTCTCTGTGCAGGGAGAGTTTCGTTACATGCGGGCACAAGGTAGGGTTGCCATTTGATGGATTTTGTGGAATTGATCTCGGTGATCCTCATTTGTCCTGAAAGGTAATTTAGTTTACATTTATCAAAAGTAAACTGAATTTGTTGAGGTCTCTAGTGTTGTTGTTGCTGGAGATGTCAGGCTTTTAAGGGAGTGTTTCGATCTACATATATTAAAATGGAATATATTATCCATCTTTCGCTCTGACTATTGAGTCAAGTGGATTGAGAAAAGTAGTTTAGACTAGAAACTGAGCCTGTAAACAACAAAAATTTGGGAAAAAAAAATCCCAGTCCAATTCCCTGGTAATTGTATTGCTTGGATCTTTATCAGACTGGAGGGTTTTGTTGTCCAGGGCACAAAAATTTAGTCTGAAATTAGACATTTGGGTCAATGTGTGGTGTACATGCAAGACAGCTTACCTTAAGATTATTATTCTATAACCAGGTGCAAAAGAAACTGGACTTAAGACCTTCCAAACAACATTTATAAATATTCCTAAAATTAACTTTTTTTTTTTTTTTCAGCTGTGAGGGTTTATATTGCTGAAGAAACCAGGAAGAAAACAAACTGAGCACCAGTTTTTGTAAGCAGGCAAAAATAACATCTTATTTTATATCCAGGATATAATTGCCCCATGTTCTTCTGGTAAACAGGCATCTGACAGCTGCACTTCATCGTCTGAAATTTACTGAAACATTGCCCCAGTGCTCGCAGGATCAATAGCTCCGCTCGTGCCGTGGCTCAGAGGTGTGGAGCCAAGCACTCTGCCTGACCTCATGGTCACATCGCCTTTCCTGCACGGAACTCATCTCACCCAGACCCTAAATTCTCTGGGAAGGCAGGGCAGGGATTCAGTGGCACTGGGTATAATCTGGTGGCTTTCGCACCAGGATCTCAGCACCATCACACTCTCCCAGCTGCAGGAAGAGTGTCCAGAGCATATAATGCAATTTTCTGGCTTTGTTCATCCTTTAATTGTCTTTTTTTATCTAAATGCTGTGTCATTAATTTCTGAGATGTGCTCAAGGTCTTTGGTCCATCCTCAAAACAGCAAAAATTCTCCTTTGAGTCCCTGGATGTCTATCCCCCATGCTGTCTTCATTAAACCTCTCCTGTAGATATTACTCTTTTCCACAAGAAATAATATTACATGACATTTAATCAGCTTGGATGCCTAATTACATTTATTGATCTAATTAATTATTATCATCTTTAGAATATTCTTCAGAATATTTACTTCATCCAAGGTCACGTTTAGAGAGTTTTCGGGTAGCTGTTCCTTATTCCTTTCTTACAGTGTGTGACAACTTTCTATATTTCATAATTTTAGATGTTCCTGAGGTACTTCATGTTCAGAGGACGCTATCAGCGTATTTTATTTACCAGAGAAACAGATTATTAAGGAGGCTGAGCAGATAATTTATTGCTTGGGGGAAAGTCTTGACAAGAGAAACTGAGTTTGAGAAAAGGAGAGAGGAGTTATTAATCTCCTAGGTGTGTTTTGTGCAAGGAAAGCTTTGACAAAAACACTCCTCAGAGGATACTTCTCTCCAGCAGTGATAAACTATATTTTCTAATTGAAAAGCTTTATGTTTAGCACCATGTGGAGAAAGAACCTTCTTTTGGCAATGGTAGATCATGTCTAAAAACTTATTATTCCTGGTGAATGGGGTCAGAAATATATCCATAGTAGTCGCTACCAAAATATTCATAGTAGTACCTTCAAATAGCTGGGTTGCCTTCTGGTACTCCTCTGAAAGAGTTTTGCTGAGACCGCAGTGAGGAAAAAAATGAGATTTTGTTCTTATTGCGCTCCAAATTGCAATTTTCACAAATGTGGAAGAGTCACAGGCTTCCACTTACCTCTTGTAACTGTGAAATTCTGGTGCCAGAGACAGCTTGGTGATGCAGAAAATATCTCAACTCCTCAGGAAAAGAGGCAAAGGGAAAAAAAAAAAAAAAGCACCAACCACTTGCAAAAAGATGTTTCGTTAATGAGACAAACAGGAGGGGAAAGTGCTCTTCATCTTACCCATCTGACACCTTAGCCTAATAATTTGAATATAAATATTATTGAGCATTTTCATATGTAAGTCAATAAAACGATGATAGATGTCACGTTTTCTTTGTGAGGCATAAAGTGCAGACTTCCCGTGTAAAACTTAACTATGTAAATTCTCCCTTTGCATTCCTCCAGGTTTTTGGGGATTTTCTAAAGGAAAGAAGAGAAGCTGTATGTAACAGAACCCTTAGCAAAACACCAAAGCTTTTGGGCTTTTGTTTTTCTTTTTCAGCTAATACTGAGGTCTTGAACAATAAATTTTCAGGACTTTGGGCTGTTGAATATCCAACCTAAGGACTGTGGGTATATTTGGCTTTCTGCAGAATTTGCCATGATGTGATAGTATCACTCTCCTTTTCCACGATTTCTGGTATTTGCTGTGCTGTCACCCTTGTGACTGTGGCTGAAAATACATTTCTGATATTTACTGTGGGTCCCTGGGCCAGCTGCTCTCCCTGATGGATTGAGTAATGGGAAATCCTCCATTCCTTACTGTTTCAAAGCAAAAAGACAGTTAAATATCAGAATTAAAATTTAAAAAATAGCATCTTTCTGTCCGTTTTGCAAGGTTTCTAAGTTTTAATAATGCAAAATACTCTGTTTCTGATCAGTGCTGGCTATTTCAGGCCTGTGACTTCTACAACATATTGGACATGTCCTGAGCCAACGTTTGGAGCAATCATCGAACGAGCGACATATTTCGAAGTTGGATGGGTTGTCCCTGTTCCTTCCTGAGCTCAGGAAAGACCACATGCCACGAAAGGCTATTTTGAGGTAAACATGGCAGTGTGCAAAAAAAATCTGGATAAGAACACGAGGGATGCGGGACCTGTGTGTTGTGCCGAGAGCAGGAGAGAGGAAAGACTTTGTTGAGCGGAAACATTAAAAAGACCTGTGAGCAGCACAACACTGAATTAATGAGAAAAATGACATCTGATCGTTTTTTCCTTTGAAACAGTAAGCTACCAAAAGATACAATTTTCCTTGTTTTGCATTGTTTGGGGGGTAACTATTGCCACACCGGGTCGAAGGTATTAAATATTTCCTGTTCCTGCTACCTCTGTGACCACATCCAAATGGCAAAGGAAAATTTATCAAGCTGGAGGCATTTTGCTGTCAGTTTCACATCCTAAAAAACGAGTTGAGAGCAGACTTAACCCAGCTGTTTTCTGGGTACTTTGCTATGCAGTCTGATGGTGGTAGAACAGTTGCAGATGCGCAGTGTAATTATATCTGTATGATCCTAATTATTTTACCAGCTGCCATTACTTTGGATTTTTCTAAGAATGAGTAGTTTGTGAGCAAGTTGTGGAATGAGCTATTTTGCCTCTGTGAGATGGTGAATTTATAACCAGACTGGGGACTGCTTTGGATTCTTATCAAATCTTTCAAGATTTATAGCGTATTATTTCCTCTGCAAATGGATTTCTAACATACAATTTGTTTATGTTGTAATCCCACCAGTTTTTTTGAAAGGAACCTTTAAAATGAAAAACTGCCTTTGAAGTAGAAACTGAAAGCAATCAGTTCAGCAGTTTAAGGGGGAAGAAATGATGAAAGTTTCTGTAAATTATTATTTGAGGAGCGCCATGCTCGTATCTGTGGTCTGTTGATGTCTGTGTTGGTTGGGTCACCTAATGGGACTCAGATGGGATAAAAGGACATTATCCCATGGTCCCAGTGCAGAGGTATTCCAGATCCAGAGAGAGACGTTCCAAAATACTGAGGGGGCAAAGGCAGCCACAAGAGCTCCTGGGAGATGTGCCTTAACAAGTGAGACGTGTTGGTTAATTAGTGCAAAATCAAGAGTTTGGGTAATGCAGAGCCTGAGATGTTAGTTGGTTAATTAGTGTAAAATCGAGGGTTTGGGTAATGCAGAGCCTGAGATGTTAGTTGGTTAATTAGTGTAAAATCGAGGGTTTGGGTAATGCAGTGCCTGAGATGTGTTGGTTAATTAGTGTAAAATCAAGAGTTTGGGTAATGCAGTGCCTGGGGGTCACTCTGAGTGCCCAGGGTGCTCCTCTGGTCACCACACATGGTCACTGTCCACACTGCTGGCTGCTTATTCACATTGGGGACGAGAGGAATGTGGCTTTAATGTCAAAGAATTGATGTGGGGACAAATGTTTAACATTGAAGAATTGATATGGGGTACAGGTCAGTGCAATCCTGGGATTTCAGCTGAGTTAAGGCATTTCCCTATTCCACATACCCTTTCAGGAAAGCCTGAAGGCTGCGGTTTAAATCCACTCACAGGAGTGGCTACATCCTGTGTTTTGAAACTCTTGGTTTCAAAAAAATGGGCTCACCTGAGAGCCTTGTAATCCTTACAGGACTGCGGAAAAAAGACTAAATAAAAATTATAGGAGTTGGCCATTCAAAGAACATCTGGCAAAGCCCAAGTAATCATAAAATGGGAAGAAAATCCCTGAAATTGAAAGCGAGGGGATGAGTGTCAACACCATGGACCAGGTTCTTTTTTTGCTTTCCTCTGATGTAGGAATCTTTCTTTCTTAGTCCACTATTGTAACACAACAGTAAGAAATATTACCAAAACTCAGGCAAAATGGGACATTCAAAAGCTGAGAGGATGGAAAAATGAAGATAAAATTTATTTAAATCTGGTGAAATACTGATAGTTTAATTCAAATATATTCAATTGGAGTGGACAGAGAGGACAATGTTTCCCTTCTCGTCTTCCTCACCCCAGAGTCACCGATCCCAGAGAAACAGCTGGGCTTCCAATTAAAACATTTTCTGGAGGATGCCATTTTATGTCAATCAATGTTTTTTGATGTTTGTTGCTTGTATGATTAATATCCTTAAGTCGAGGCTTTGGCTTTCTGTTGGAAAAAAAGAGTATCACATGAAAAACACAGAAGAACATACAGAAATGTCAGAAGACTGTCAAAAGAAGGTGCTAGAATTTTGAAATGTATCATGGTGGAATCACACACTTCAAGGAACAGATAAAAAGAATGGTCTGCTTCAGGTGGGAACCTAATGCTAGCAAAAAAACTCCAACTAGAAGAACTACAATCACAACAAGAAGAAATAAGAATATTGTGCTGGAAAAGATTTTAGAGACACGGAGAAAGCAACCAACAAAGTCAATAAATATTTACTGTTTCATGGAATTTCTTGTCATTTCCCCTTAAAATATTATGAGACAATGATCTGCAAAGGGGAGCAGTGGTGTGCTTTTTATCTGTCTGCAACTCACAGGCAGCTCTTCCTTCAGTTTTCTGAATAAAAGTAAACTACATGAACCATTTTCAAGTGGAGACCTTCAAAAAGTGCTTTGCTTGAGTGCAAACCATGGGGCAAACCAAATGTGTACCACAATTTGACATTTTGGTTCCCGATGGTGAGTTACAGCACCAAGAGCTTCAGCAACAAAATGTTGTCAAAACCCCAAATCCCAGAAAATGGAGCGAGTGTGTGTGCTGTGTGCCTGTTTCTCTGGATGGTGAACAGGGTGAAAACACACCTGGAGGCACACACAGGATCCATGAAAGAGCTGTCTGCAGGATGGCACTTCACAACCATTTAGTTTTTCCACATTCATCACGTCGAAACAGCTTCCCGGAGCATCGCTCATTCCTGTTCCCAAAAATACTGTTTACTGAGAAGAAAACCCAAAGCTCAGGGAATAAAGCCCGGATTGTTTCTGTCTGCTCCAGCAGCCGCTGCTCCTCATTTTCGTTTCCCCTCCGCTCTCTCCCTCTCCCATTGCTCCTGTTGTTTCAGCTGCTGCTCCCTTCCCCTTTCATCTCCTCGCTCCCTGCCAGAGCGAGGGTCCAGGTTCATGTTCCCCCCGGGATGGGGACAGCTTTCCCGCGCTTTGCAGGCTCTGCTGAGAGGAAAAGGCCATCAGAGTGTTTTACCTCCCGTGATTCCTCCTCCTTTCTGGTGCAGAGCCCACCTGTCTGCTCCCCAGCCTGGGGGGACTGCAGGGCAGCTCCAGAGGAACATTCCCCTCTGGAGATTCTGTCCTGCTGAGGATCCTCCTGTCCAGAGAGGCTCTCACCTTCCTGGGGCCAGAGCCAGGCGTGTCCAGAGGCAGAAGGCGAGCAGGGATAATTTGCCCCAAGCAGGCCCAGAGACACTTCAGAGACACAGTCAGAGCAGTGGGGATTTGCTTTATTCGGGTGTGGGAATTCACTCCACCAAACACACACCCCAGCACTGCCAACACACAATATTATGGGTAACATTCATGAATATTCATCACATTCCCCGGGATAGGAGTGGTTATACAAATTATTTCTCGGCAATCATTAATATAATTAACATGTGTGCCACGCATGCGCTGTGTGTCCTGGTGGTCTTTGGGGGTCTTCTCGTGATGAAGATCTGTAGTCTTCATCACAGTGCACTTTTCACCTTTCTCTCTGGAGCATGGGCAGTCCTTGGTGGGTGATTCAGGGTTTCCGTGCTGGCCGCAAACAGATTCTTGTCCCTCTTATCTTGACGAGATAAAGGGAATTCTGTTTTCCTAGGTTTTAGAATTCACATATTCTGTCTCTTAATAGTTTATTTGCTTTACCTATTGACTACCTGTTTCTCATTTGGGCAGTAAGGATGCTAAAGCAGGGGAAGTCACCAGCAGCTGGACACATTTGGCATCCCTGCCCAAACCTGTGCCTCTTCAGGCTGAGGCTCATCCCCAGCCAGGCTGTTCCCCACCACCCCTTTGACCAAATTTATAGGACTTTAACCATGAAAAAAACCCCCATATCAGCCATGCTTGAGTTCATGGTTGATGTGTGTCCTTCTGCATGTAATCCACAGGCTTTCCACACAGCTTTTCAGCCAGCAGCAGCTGATATTGTCAGGTCTCTGCCTGCAATGCACTTCTCAGAGGGCCCCACAGGACAGCAAAATGTGGAAAGGGTGTTCTCTTCTTCTCAGGCAGAAGGACCAGGTGTATGGTCCTTCCAGGAATGTCAGTTGTGCAGGTGATGTTCATACAGAGATTAAAAACTAAAATATATATCGGTTATTGCTCACTATTTACAAGTGGCAGAATGCATTGTCTCTTATTCTCCTAATTTATTTTATTATCATCAGTGTGATTAAAATGACAAAATTGTCTGCGGCACTTGGACAAAACTTCTCTTTGCTTCACTCCATTACTCTCTCTTTTATGTTTTATTAAAACCACCAATATGTTTATTACCACGTTTTAATTATAGTATCAAACAGGTAAACATGGAAATATCAGCTAATCAATTCAGAGGTTTTTTTCATTAAAACCGAGGACTATGAGTTCTGAAAAAAGTTTTCAGCAGAAAGCAAAGATGCACAGAGCCTTTGCTCTCTTATGACAAATTATCTCTATGGTTAGGAAAGAGGGAGACTTATTTCATGCTAGGGAAACTGTGTAAAAACTTGTAAAAAAAAAAAGGACACAAATAAATGGCAAGGTGTACAGTGGTTTTTTCCAGAAGGATTCGGCCAAACATGAGTAAATTCAAGTGTTTTTCATTGGTATGTTCACGAAATGGGTAAAAACATTAAACAGTGCTAAAAAATATTGACAACCTAGTGAGTGCATTAGTGGAAATTGTGACACTGAAAAACAAAGTTAAAATCAAACCCATAAATTCCATTTTTGCTCAAGGTAGCTAACAAATACAGACACAACTGTGGGCCTTGCTTGGTGCTGTTTAAACATTAATGGAAAAAGAGCAATTCTGGTTTAGGCTTTTTGGCAGAAGTGTGAGAGATGTCTGTGTGGGAAACCAAATAAAGAAATTGACCAAATTGAAGGTAAGGAGAAATAAATATTGGCAGAAAAATAAAATGAAAGGCCAAGTAAAAGCTGTCTGTGAATGCAAAACAGCACCTTGAATGAAGCTCCAGTTCTCATCTGTGATTTATTGATACAGTCTCTGGGCACTTGCGGTTTATTTAAACAGGAAAAGTAGTTGCTATGTACAAGTGCCATCGCTACTCAGCAACCTGTGGCGTTTCTGGGCACCGTGATGACTTCTGAAAGCAGATTTACCACACTGCAATTAGTGGCTTCTGGTTGTGGCCATATCCACTATTGACAATTCCTGCCTCTGGTTCCCTCCCTGATACACTTCGTCGCTATAAATCAAATTCTGCTGTTTGCTGAAGGACCTGGAGGAGTGATTGGTGGTATGAGGGCGAAAGGTTTCTTTGCCAATCCCTCTTGGGGATCAGATGTGCAGGGCTTGAATAGCTGAGTAACCTGACCTGCAATTTTAGGGGACATTGTGGAGGAACTTGTGCACTCTTAAAATCAACAGCTATTATTCAGCCGAGATAATGAACCATGGGAATTAATTCAGCGGCTGTCAGCTGGAAAGACTAAGGACAGAAGAGCAGATATTTACAGCCCATCCTACAAAGAATTAGAGGATGCTTGTGTGTCCTTGAGAATGTGCACTGAGTCTCAGGGGCTCAGCTTTGTGTGTACCTTTGTGAGGGCCTGCCAACCCTACAACATTAAGGAATTTAACATTGAGATCGATTATAGAAGTTCAATGAGTGTTTGGACGTCTGTGTAACCTAAAACTCCTCAAGATAAAGGAAAACTCAGTGAACTGAGAACCTTTGAATCCAGCATCCATGAGGAGCCAGGGAGGGAGCGCGTTTAGGTGTCATCAAAAGAAGAGCAGAATTCTTCAAAGGCATCCTCATTTCCAGCCCTTGGGTAACAATCACTTTCTTTAGTGCCCTCCTCTGGATGTGTATCTCCTTTCTGAAGTCCTTAAATCACAAATAATTGCTGTTGTCTTCAGTCGAACACTTGCTTACCTCCCTTTCCCCCAGGGGGTACAGAGTGCCCTGTGGTGACTTCTCATGGGCAGAGCAACTCCCCGATTTTAGCACGTGCCCTGATTCTCCAGTGCCACCTCATCAGGGAACAAGTGACATTCCCAGTGCTGTCCCTCAGGGTCCGTGCTGGCACCGGCGTGGCTCAATATCTGCATCAGTGACATGCACAGAGGCACCGAGGCACCCCAGCAGGGTGGCAGGGGACACCAGATGGAAGGGTAGTGACACCCCTGAGGGATGGGGCACCCAGAGGGAGCTGGACACGCTCCAGAAGTGTCCCATGGGGACCTCAGGAGGTGTAACAGGGCCAGGGGCTGGTGCTGCCCCTGGATCCAGGCTGGGGATGAGCAGCTGGAGCAGCCCTGGGACCCCAAAGCCTGAGCTGGGCTGAGTTGTGCTGGGATTGTGCCCCTGAGCTCAGCCCAGACCCCACTGCAGAGCTGCCCCAGCCCTGCCCAGCTCAGCAAGGAGCTGGAGCTGCTGGAGCCAGGCCATGGAGGCTCCAGGATGAGCAGAGGATGGAGCAGCTCTGCTGGGAGGAAAGGCTGCGAGAGTTGGGATTGTTCAGCTGCAGAGGAGAAGCTTTAGGCTGAGCTCAGGGTGGCCTTGCAGGGCCTGAAGGAGCTGCAGGAAAGATGGAGAGAGACAATTGCCAAGGGCTGGAGGGACAGGAGCCAGGGAATGGCTTCCCATGGCAGAGGGCAGGGCTGGATGGGATCTTGGGAATTAGGAATTGTTCCCTGGGAGGGTGGGCAGGCCCTGGCACAGGTGCCCAGAGCAGCTGTGGCTGCCCCTGGATCCCTGGCAGTGTCCAAGGCCACGCTGGACATTGGGGCTTGGAGCAGCCTGGGACAGTGGGAGGTGTCCCTGCCATGGCAGGGGTGGCACTGGATGGGCTTTAATTGTCCTTTCCAACCCAAACCATTCCACCATTTGTGATCTACCTACCCAAGCTTGTCCTGTGCTGCCAAAATGTTGCAGACCTGAGGAATACAAACTGCTGCTGAAATGTCCCTCCATGCACGATAATGACTTTGATGGAAGGTGTTAATTGTGGTTTTGCACTGTGCTGTTACGTCACCTTTACCAAAGAGAACAATGTACATAACTGATATTTCATTAAATTATCGTGGATTTTTAAAAAATGAGATAGGAATAAAATGAAATTAACAGACTTAAATAAAACTCTTCTTTAGGTAAAAATGTGTAGTCAATGGGAATGATTCAGGTGTCTAATTCTATCTCTCCAATACTGATTCAGACACCTCTGAGTGTCAAGAGGCATTTGTTTGAGGCTGTCAAACATGTAACAGGACCCATGAGGCACCTCCCCTCTTTAGATCATCTCTTGAATTACACCTGGGATATTTGTGGGTGTGCTTTGAACGCCTGCAGATGTTGGAGGCCTATTCCCATCAACTCCATGATAACGAATTGTGAAAAAATATTAATGTGCATTGATTAATAAACATGTTCCTTTTATTAAATAGATTTGCAAAGTGAAATATTTATCTTTACAATAATTACAAGTCAGAGAGGTAGGTATATGATGATGTGGAGAGCTCTGAAAAGGTATAGGTTCCAGTGAGAAGACAAGCATTCAGCGCATAAGTACAATAAAAATTACACAGCTTTTCCTTTGGATGCAACACCACGTGGAGATTATGATCACGACCTTTCATTTCTTCAGCTGAAAAGTAAATTCATGGTGTTTTGTCTCCAGACCTTCCCGAGCCTTGGCCTTTCCCAAGATATTATGTCTAGGAAACATTTCAAATAGATTATTTAGAATTTTGGTCGTTCCTTTCAAGTTATGGCGTTTTTTTAGAACTTTGATTGTTCTTTTTTCTCTCCCTTCTTGAGGCTGTGCACAAAATTCCAGTGGAGATCATCCAGTAGAGTAGCAGGACTATTTCACTTTTCAGAATGCAAGTCATTTTTAGATGTCCCATGATAACATTATCTCTTTTTTGTTACAAAATGTTAAACTTGTGAGCCACCATCCAATCCCCAACTCTTTTATCCCCAACCACAGACCCGGTCCCTCTGTGAAGGTTGTTCTGTTCTGCCAAGGAGAAGTAAATCTCTCATTTCTCTTATTTTTGCTTTCAAAATGCAAAAATAACTTTCAGTGTGCTCTTTTTAACAGTTATTTGAGAATTATTTTGTGAGGATTTAATATTCGTCCTTCATACCTTCATCAATTTTCTTCAGGAAAATGCTTGCAACCAAGTGAAAATAATCACAATCAAATTATTAAAACATTGAAAAACCCACCTAAAAACTTACTTGAGAGATTCTTTCAGTTTAAAAGGGGGAACAAAAAAATAAATATCCATCAGGATCCATGTCTCTGAAAGTTTATGAGAAGTTCATAGTATTTGCTTCTAGAGTTTGTTTAGAACGTTATATGAAATGACATGAAATGCTACAATTAAGCCATTATATTTTTTAAGAGTAACGAAATTGATGGATTCCTGACAAAAACTGGTTTATCTCATTTGTCTTGGTTTCCTCCAGACAAATCTGTTGCCTGTTTATCAATGTGGTTGTTTTTTTTTTCTGGCAGCTGGGTGGTACCAGTAGTAGACTATTTAATCTGATGCCTCTCTTTTTCTGTCCCACTCTTCCATTTTCATCAGTTAAATTTGCCCTTTTCACCTCTTTGGGTTCTTCACACACAGACTGTGTATTTTATGAGAAATAAATGTTCAGAAGGTTCCTCATCCAATTCTCTCAGCTCCCTCATGAAACAGTCATCAGACTCAAAGTGCTTGAAATAAATTATCTTAAGGTAAAGTCTCGTCTCCTTCTCTGGTGTGTTAATCAGTCTGTACGATGTTAGGTGGTCCAAATTTAGCTATTTAGAGTACATTCAAATGAGAATGCTTTAACATTACCAACAAATCCACTTTGGGTTGGAGTGCAAATACTGTAGCTCAAACAATAGTGTTTGAATGAGAAAAATGTAACTCCTTTGTAGGGTTTCATTCTTGAAAAAAAGGTTATAAAAACAGATTAAAAGATGTTTGCAATGGGTTAATTAAACACTACTTCGGTCAACATAGTGCTGACTACAGAGGGAACTCAAAAGGAGAAATTTAAACTGAAAGGCTTGGGCTCCCATCACCAGGCCAGCAATTGGAAAGACAATATTGACAGCAAACATAAAAAAAGCATGACACAGACAGACAAACAAGATGTGCAGAGTCTCGTTTTGCCATCATAAAGAGTTTTTACCTGCAGATGAAGAAATTGGTGATGCAAGTTAACAGTGGCAGATCCCTCACCAGTGTTGGTAGCAGATGGGGCAGCAGAGGCTGGAAGTGTGGAGCAGGACTGAAATCCTGTTGAAAATCATCTGAAATCTCTTTTACATGAGTCTCAGGAAATGGAGAGGCATTTCAGGAGGAGATGAATTCGCACAACTCCAAAAACTCCTGCAAAAGGAACAAAGATTGCTGCAAAGAGAGCACCGTATCTTGCCAGCAGCAAATGACATAATTGCGGCACTGAATGGATCCATTGTGTTTCTGGAGCTTGATCTCATCAAAGGATATCACCAACTGCAACGAGCTTCTGCTTTCTATCTGCCAAATGTTTCAGCACGTACTGGTCTGGGATGGTATGAAAAGCTAACATCTGGAGTTTGTTCAGCCTCAGAATTTTTTATAAGATATGCTTTCATTATTTTAGTACACCTCCAGTGTCTTCAATGGCACTGACTGATTCACAGAACATGACATAATCCATAAAGTTTTGCTTCACTGTCCTGCACAAAAAATTCCCCTCAGAGTAAATAGAAAATCTTCTAGGACAAAGGCATCCTTTAATTTTTGGTCATATTTCTTCACCCAAGATAGCTTTTTAACCTGAAGAAGGTAACAGCTACTGACACAGCAGTGGCTCCCAGAGGGGCAAGACAAGGCCACATTTTTCTCATGGCTGACCTGTGGACATCAAGATATTCCATCATTAATGCCTCTTTTTAAGGCAGCTTGATATTCATCCTTCACTGGATCTCTACGGCTGAGAAACAACTTTAATATCATTGAACTCAACCATTAAATCATCCCTGCCGTGTTTGCCGCTAAACCATGTCCCCAAGCGCCAGCTCCACACTTCTTTTAACACTTCCAGGGACTGGGATTCCACCCCTGCCCTGGGCAGTGCATTTCAGTGCCTGACCACCCTCTCAGTGAAGACATTTTCGCTGTTATCCAGCCTGAACTCCCCTGGCACACCCTGAGGCCATTCCCTCTCATCCTGTCCCTGTTCCCTGGGAACAGAGACCAACCCATCCCCGGCTGTCCCCTCCAGTCAGGAGTTGTGGAATTCTGTCCCCAGCACTCGAGGCGGTCCCTCACCAGTGCCCAGCACAGGGACGGTCACTGCCCTGCCCCTGCTGCCACACCATGGCTGGGACAGCCCAGGGGCCATTGGCCTCTTGGCCACCTGGGCACCCCTGGGCTCATGTCCAGCTGCTGTCCCCAGCACCCCCAGGTGTTGTGGTGGCTGAAACCATCTCGGAGAAGCCGAGAGGTTCCCACAGCAGCAGCAAACTGGTGGGACAGCTCCAAGGTGTGAAATACGCTCTAAGTGCTAGTTGTATGGTCCCTCCCTAAGGTTATGTTAATCCTCCTATGCTGATTGGTTGTTGTTGTATCCCTGACTCTGCCCTTCCCTTCCCCTCATTGGTTCATTGTATCACACACTCCACCCCTCCCTTCTTCCCATTGGTTGCCATTGTATTTCCCCGCCTCCTCCCCAACCCTATTGGCCCTTCACCCCTATATCCGTGGTCACGCAGAGTGGCTCTTCCTCTTTCGTCCTTTGGTCCCTTCGAGGAATAAACGCCTTTGGAACATACCCAGGACAGAGCCCTCTGAGTTCTGTATTCTTGGTAACGCTGAGCTATCAAAGGCTCTGGGGTGCTTGAGTGTCTCAGTGCTCCCCATTGTTGCTCTGATTTTCTGATATTCGTGGAGATTCGCGGAAGCTCGCAGGGAGGTCAGGCAGGCAGCACACAAGATGGCGAAAAGAGGAACTTTATTTACAAAAGCTTCTTTATATATTCATTAATGATCTAATAATTATCGGTCGACAGTTTTTCCACCCCCTATAATTATTGGTTGCAACTCTAGAGCATCCAGTACCAAAACAGAGAGATTAGAAAGCAAAAGAATGCAACTGATCTCTATTCTCCACGAGAAAGAAGAGAAAGATTTTAAAACAGTGCAATTACAACCCACCAGCACAAGTGATAGAAAAGGTCTCCCTGCATGCTGTGGAATGCAGCGGCCAGGAGGGTCTGGCTGGGGAATTGGGACGCTCTTGGATCATGCAGGAGACCACATCTCACTCCACCACCGCCCCTGCGTTACCCAGGGCCTTTCCCAGCTTTTCCAGCTCCTGTGCCCCAGCCCGGAGCTGCAGGGGTTGTTGTGACCCAAGGGCAGGGCCTGGCACTTGGTCTTGCTCCTCACACCACTGGTCACACTCCATCCCTCAAACAGCGCTGTGCCACCCCAGGATTAAATACAGTAATAAGTACTGAAAGATGGGTGCTTCTGAGGGGAAAAAAATTAAAATTCTGCAAGGCAACGTTTGCCATTAAAGATTTACCTGCTTTTCACAAGAGGTGTACCCAAGCATGCTGTAATTAATTTGTTTGCTGCTTGGGGAGTGGCAATGCAAGCACAGACTATTCGCCAAAGAATTTGCCAGGTGTCTCAGGAACATTTCGCAACCTGTGTTAACTGAGAACTATCCTAATAAATTTAAAATTAAGGTTACATTGTTATGCTGCTAGCTACAATCAAAGTAAAGTAATACAAATTTTGTCTGATCTCTTCAGTGTGGGTAGATAATAGCAATTTTGATCCAGATTTGTCCATGAGACTGGCCACTGTCAATGCCACAAGGTAGTTTAACTCAATGGAAGCAAAGAAATTATACTTTGGAGTAGGTGGGATATTCGGATCATGCACAAGATGAGCGAAATAAAATGATTTCTTTTAAAAAATTGAGTATTTACAAAAGAATGGGTGACAATTAGGCCATAATAATGACAATGATTTGAGTTCTGTTAAAAAACCTTACTCTGAGAAATTTAAGGAATTCACCCATTTATCTCATCAAAGAGAAATTTAGAAGACAGTTTGTCTTTGGCCTGTAATTAATGTCTTTAAGTTCTTTTGTAAGCATTCAAGTGCATAATAACATCCCATACTTAAAAAAGGAAGATAGAGATAAATTAAATTAAAAGAGTACTTATCTAGTCTGTTTGCAGAGATTTTTGTGTGACTGATTTTCACCACTGAAGTCCTTCCATGGCTTTCGGAAGATTCCCTGTCATTTGCAATGTTCAGCCTAAGGTGGATGTTTCCCAAAAGATATTTGTTTAGTCTAACCACAAGTCATGTAGTCTGTGTCAAAATCACTCAGGTTACTCTTCAGCCACAAGGGCTTTGTTTGTGTGCCTCGATGGCTACACGAGAGAGGAGCAATGCCAGTGAAGAGTTTTCCCTTTGAAAGCTGAAAATATGCAGTGGCACAGCGACCTTGGAAACTCAGAAAAATCATTATCATCCGCCGCTATCTGCGGTAATGCGCGAGATAAATGGACGAAATGCAAGAAGCTTGTGTTTCAAGGGCTTCAGCTGAGCACACCTAGCATTGCCAGGGGCTATTATGTGGACTACTTATCTTGTCACTTAATGTTCTTTTGATCATGTCACCGTATTGAAGCCGCAAATGTCTGTGTCTTGCACAGGCATCAAGAGTCATTCAAGGACCATGAGCAGCCTGACACCGAAGATTTAGAGTTGTCAGATTCAGTCGCTTGATAGAGACAGAAATGGTGATGGGAGATTTAATTGATGGGAAGGTTTTCCAGAGATGGTACACTCTCAGCTGTACATGACTGCAGGGGGAATTTTCTCTTGGGCTTCCCAACACTTGCCTGCATTAATGTGCCTGTCTGACCTTCACTCTATATTTTTTCAGCCCCCCAGGGTCTGACCCAACAACGTGCCAAATATTCAAACTGTTTCCAAGTTGAGAATTGAAGTGAGGACGCCATTGTTAGAACTTGCTGAAAGGTTTGTGATGCTGAAAATGATCAATGTTTGTTAAGCCACATCAGGATGGGCTCTGGCGATGGCATGGGGAGGATAAAGTATCATTTTAGGTCCCTTTTATTTTTAATCTCCTTTCTCTTTTCCCCTTCCCGAAACTGACTGCACAGCTCCGGCCTGCGACACACAAAACGAAACATGGACTTCCAAAACAAAAGAAAGCTGGCTTTAAGAAATAGCAGTAGTAGCAAAAAAAAAAAAGCAGAACCCCTCCCCCCCCAAACCCAAAACCACAAAAAGAATAAGAATTAAGAATTATGAATGAAGAGGAGGAGGAGGAGGAGGAGGAGGAGGAGGAGGAGGAGGAGGAGGAGGAGGAGGAGGACAGGGAGGATGAAGAAGAAGAAGAAGAAGAAGAAGAAAAAGAAGAAGAAGAAGAAGAAGAAGAAGAAGAAGAAGAAGAAGAAGAAGAAGAGAAGAAGAAGAAGAAGAAGAAGAAGAAGAAGAAGAAGGTTATATAGAAGAATAAATAGTAGCAGTTAAAAAAAAAAAAAAAACACAGCAAAAAAAAGCAGAAAATGCCCCCAAAAGCACAAAAAGAATAAGAATAGAATAATAATAATACAAAAAGATAAGGAAGATGAAGAAGTAGTAGTACTAAAAACTAATAAGAACAAGAGTAAAAAAAAGAATAAGAAAAGATCAAGAATAAGAGTAGAAAGAAGAACAAGACTAAGGAGAGTAAGGTTATAATGAAGAAGAAATAGTAGTCCTAGTAAACAGTAATAGGAAGAATAAACAGCTGAATAAGAAAATTAAGAAGATAAAAAAGAAGAAATAGTAGTAGTAAAGAAAAATAACCAAAAAGCCACATTGAAAAAGCACAAAAGCCCCCCAAAACCCACAAAAGTATAAAGAATAGTAATAATAATAATAGTAATAGTAATAGTAATAGTAATAGTAATAGTAATAATTATAGGATGAAGAAGAGGAAGAAGAAGTAGTACTAAAAAGAATAGGAATAAGAGGAAGAAAAAGAATAAGAGAAAGAAAAAGAGTAAGAATAAGTAAGAAAAAGAATAAGAAAATAATCAGAATAAGAAAAGACAAGAAAAGGAAGAGCAAGAAGAACAAGAAGAAGAGGAAGAAGAGCAAGAAGAAGACAATGAACATGACGATGGCGACAAGAAGCCCTGATGGAGAGCATTGATGGGATGTCATTGGCGTGCAGAGTGGTGAAGTTTTCTACTTCATCTGTCTCTGTCACTCTCTTTCCCTCCCCACACCTCTCTCTTCTCTTCTCTCTCTTCTCTCTCTCTCTTCCTTCCTTCCTTCCTCCCTCCCTCCCTCCCTCCCTTCATTCCATCTTCCATCCATCTGCAAAGTCATATATTTCACCACCCCAACAACGTTCCAGGCCTTTTGGAATTGATACACCACCAGGAATTGCTCTGCTGACTTGAGTAATTTCCATTCCATTTGATATACAAGGAATCAGTTGTTCTTACATCATTTAAAATCACATACATTTTGGTCCCACAGATCAAAATGTCATAGATTTTGACTAAGGAGAAGTCAGATGGGTTTCTGTGGAGCGGAGCCCATGAGAGGTCCCAGGTCTGTGTCCTCCAAGCAGCTGAGCCGACAGGAAAATGCTGAGCCACAGAAACACTTCTAATTTCCAGTTTGGGTTCACAATCATGGTCTCCTTTCCTTCCTTCCTTCCCACTTGCCTTATCCAAACAGAAACAAAGCTCAAAATTACTCAGGCCAGGCATTTTGGAGGAGCTTCAACTTCACGTGGAGCTTGATTTCCTGGGTGGGATTCCATCAGCTGTGGATGTGTCTCAGGTGTGTCCGTGCACACTTCGGCAGGCTGGTTGGGCACAGAGAGCATGGCATCAGCGAGCCCATGCTGGTTTCAAATCTGGAGTGGTTCATCTCCAGAACCTCTCTTCCACAAGGTCTGAACCCAATAATTTCATGTTTATTTTCAAACAGCCATGTATGTCATTGTTCCATCACTTTTCCACCTCTCTTTAGTGACTTTCAGTCCTCTTTGACTTTTCCTCTACTTGTGCTAGTTCAAACACTGAATGTTCTTAGATGTTGTAACTTGTTTTATTTATGGATAAATATTGTTTAATTCCAACTGGCATTTCTTATTCAAAAGCAAAGCAGAAAAACACACAGAAAATCCTGCTTTTCTGTTGAGATTGACTGATGGAAAATCACATTTAAGCCCTGATTAGCAGCACCCTGTGCTGGTTGTTTATGGATGGCTACTTTACTAGCATGTGCCCATGACATATCACATCTCAAAGAATCAGTCATGGCCATCTCCCTGCATAAATGTCAAAACCTGAAGGTCCAGAGGTCTGAAATGCCACTGGTAATCCTTGCTGGTGATTTCCATGGTGCTTCTGTTGTACTACTGCCCTCTGCAATGCAGGTCTTGTCTCAAAATTAGGAAACTATTTCCTTCTGCAGCCCTGGAGAAACTAAATTTCTGCCCTAGATTTAGAGCAGGCATTGGCATTTTGCTGTGATCTGCAAGTTCATCATTCTGCCCGTGCTTTAACCATTTGTTTTTGTTTCCACTAGGACTGAATTAGACAAAGGATTAGAAGGAGAAGAAATGGTTTAAAAGGACAAGAAGCGGTGGTTTAGTAGCTCGTGTGGTGGCAGATGGTAGTGATTACAGGTACGTGTTGGGCAGACCAGGATGTGAGTCATCGTTGTTTACACGAGTGAAACTGGAGTATCAAAAGCAGCATTTACAGAAATATCCAGTGGATCAATCAGCAAATTTAGATGGCACAAAATACAGATTTATATACTACAGTTAAAATACCATAATTAAAAAACAGAGGGAAAGATAATTTAAGAATAAACAATACACAGTTATTGTACCATATTTGGCCACGTTAGATGGGAGAGATGAGTGGAAGAGGGTTGGAAATGACTGGGCAGTTATTCTGAGATTGAGAGGTCAGTCCTGCAGCAAAACTGAGCGATTGGTTTGGTCAGGAGGAGAGGCTGGACACAGAACAGACTCTCACCTCCCTGTCCCCGGGACACGGCCCCAGCCCGCGAGGTGAGCTAGTGGCAGCAGTGGAAATGAAGCATGAAATTAAGTCACAAAAGGTCAAACAGAATTCTCATTTCAATCATCGCAGACAAGTTTTATGGTCCAAGAAACAGGACCTTCAAGGCCTTTAGCTACATTTTTAAGAGGTAGACAACTCTCCGAGCGTGTTTCTCCCACTAAGTCCCAAGCAGTGTAATGAAAACAATCCTTATTAAAATAAAGCACTTGAAGTATGTTGTCAGAAGGTATGTGAATCAAGGGGTAAGGCTTCATGGAAGAACGTGGAACATAAAAGTTTAGTTCCTCTCAGCTGAAGTAGAGGAAGAATGTATATACAAAAGAAAATTACAAACGGAGAAATGTGTTTTTATATTGCTGGCCAAGGGGCAGCTGACTGGGGGTGATATCCAATATGGGAAATGATGTATTTTCACAAATAATACTTTGGAGGTTGATGAATTAATGTGTTCTTTTGCCAAAGGGTGCTTTGTGTGTGGAACGTTACAGGTCACATATATTTTTTTTGGTTACTATACATTTGAAACTTATTTACCTGTGGATAAAACATTTACCTGCACAGATACAACTCACTCTTCCTCATCATGTGGAAGAGGTGTGACAACGTATCAGGGAATATTTTTACCTGATGAAAAGAGAAGAGTGGGTAGAAGGTTTGGATGCTGTGATTTATATTGCAAAATATTTATATTTTGGCGAGCGGACGGTGAATTTTACAATGTGGATATTCCATTCTTCATCACCTTCTGCAGCACCTGAGCTTGGCCAGGACAATCTCCAGTGCTGAATCCTGCCTGGGACACATGGATCCCAGACATCTTTCTGACTTCTAGAGCTATCTTCTGCCTTTCCAGCTCCTGGAAACATCTGATGGTTGTTTGCTCCTGTGAATAGAGATTCTGTTTGCTTGCAAAGCAAAGACAGGAATTAGACACATCCCTAACTTCTCCCATGTCACCCACTCAGATTTCCGTTCCTAAAAAAGGAACTCCTACACCAAACCTGTGCCTCTCTGTTTTCCTCTTTTAATAATCAGTCACCAGGACCCTTTCAGTGAGACTCCATTCCTCACTGGAGTTAGGACAGAGCACATGTGCCGACTGCTCTCTGGCCACAGTTAATTTTCTATTTCAAGCAGGTTTTGTTGCTTGCAGGCAGCTAAAAGATTTACCTACCCTCGTTTCAATTCCTCCCTCATTTCCAGTGTGACTGGAAGAAAGAATTCTCTGAAAATAGGACAAATGATTGCTTAAACCAGCGTCCAGCATGACCGTCTACGGGGAGCAGGTCACTTCTTTAATTGAAATATCCATGTTATTGAGGCATTACCACCGTGTAGCTGACATTAACTAATTGGGGGTAACTAAGATATGGCATAGCTTTTCACTCCAACTCCTGCAGATTGCAAATGGCTTAGCAACTCCATGCTTTGATGGCTCAATTCTCCATAGTATTGAAGAAATTCCCAATCTGCAGGTAACATTTCTCAGCTGAGTGTAAATAGTGAGTGAAGACACACAGAGCAATCAAGGGACACAAGATACGAATGATTATTAAACACTAATTATACAATAATTGAAAATTTAACATTTAAGATAAATACATACTTTCAACATTTTGATTTTTTAAGATTAAATAGTAAGGCAAAAAAGAGGCTGGTTATTATCCAGTGTTTCGACCTGCTCCAGGAATAACGTTTCTTCTTTAATTAGCAGATGTCTAAAATAAAAATGTTCAGAATATAAAGAGTGTTTGGCTGGTTGTACAATATAAAAAAGCCTAAGCAATACCAGCTTCTTCAAAATAACATTAGTGATCAGTAAAATGCTGCATGGAAAAAGAGCTATTATTATTTATCCTGAATTAGGGGATGAAATAGAGTGGGTAATAGTTCCATGAGAACTTGACCGGATTCACTTCTAATTCCCACAGTCTGGTTCAAACTGAAATGTGAGCATTGACAACTAAAACAATGCCACGGAATAAAAAGAAGCTCTCACTGGAAGAGATAGACTTGACCATGGATATTTTAATGAGGGGCCACACTTCTGTGGCAGAGATAATAATCCCCTTTCATGGGTGAGATATCTTTTATTTCATCATGAAAGCTTCACTTGAGTATTACATTTGTCCACATTCAGTTTCGGGATCCAAGTGTGCGGTGCCGCTTTGTCGCCCCCCGAGCTGTGCTGGGACTCACAAAGCAAATGTCACACTGGGGATGGCTGACTTGACATTGACAAGTGATTTCTTGGCTTTTAGGGGAAAAAAAAAAAAGCCTTCTCTACATGACAGGTCCATCGCACTATAAGGCAATTGTGCTCTTTCACTCCCTGTCATACATGGCAAGAACTCCGCAGATAAAATACTGTGCGGGGCAAGAATTGAAAGAATGATGTTTTCCCTGAAAATATTTTTATTTTTCCACTGTGCATTCATTTAACTAAATCCCTTATAAATTAAGGGATTTATGAATCCCTTAGGCCAGTTTACTTGTTGTGCGCCACCATATATATTGCCACCATATATATTGAGAATGCCACAAGAATATTAAATTCAATAATTTACAACGCCGTGCTGCGTAACCCTTCTCAGGTAATTAAGTCCCTGATTTTAATGCCACTGAAATAAGTAGTATAAACTGGATTTGGAAAGTTTCGGATCAGGACTCCTCAGGCTCAAGTCCTGTTCTCAGCTTCTTGGGGAGTATAGAGGATGCAGATGAAAAATGTGCATTGTGTGAGCAAGCAATTTGACCTAAGATTTTATCCAGATTTGTGCAATGTTTTTATAAGCCCATAATGAGAGTTATTGGGCCACAAAATTAATTAGTCTTTATCCAGACAGAGTGTATCAGAATATGCCATCAGCAGTCAGCTGGTCCATGAACTGGAGATCACAAACAGAGAGGAATGTGCACCGATTGCAATACTTTGCACTGAAACAATGAAGTCACAGATTAAGGCAATTATCAGTTCTGGTTCTTTTTCCTTTTCAAGCAAAGTAACCTCACACAGTTATTGGAATGTAGATGAGATCCATGGTTTTGCTGTCAGTTCTTCTCACATTTGTTGGCCTCATTGAAGCCAGGAAGCTTATTATTGATTTGAATTGGTGAATCATATCTAAATCATAGCCTTTGTTTACTGTGCTACACCCATCTGAATAAAATGAACAAAGATATAAAGTGCGTTCTCTGGAAAAAATCTTGTTTCATAAATGTGGAAGTGGGGAAACTTGCTCATTTAGTCTACTAGCATGAAGAGAAAATTTTGAGAGTTACTGGTTTCTGATACAGGATTGCAGAGACCTGGCAGGGGAAGGGAGGAAAGAGAGGAAAGAGAAATTCAAACGGAAAAGAAATACCCATTGTAGAACTTGCTCATTAAAAAAAAATTATCTTTTCAGTTTGTAATTTCAATGGCATCATTACTGCAGAATCACATCCCTGTAACAATAAACAAATCTAATATAAATAAAGGCTACTTACAGGCCATTCATCCACACTACCAGTTATGGGCAGCTCTGCTGATTTTAAAATTGCATTATTTCCTTTTGATCAGGAATACAGTCACAAAGTTTTAGGGGACAAAAGGATTTAAATGGGTAGCAGCAAAGTAATTAGAATGGAAGTTAAAAGACCAGTTCCTCTCAATATCCTTGCAAGTTACGTCTGTCACATTTCTTGTAAAGCTGAGACTCCAGCAATGACCATTCCTGAATCCTGGCCCAAATGGAGGTCTTGTTCTTACCTGAATAGGCAAAACAACTTCTCTGTCATATTTTTATTCAATGCTCACATTTTCTGTTGGGTTGTAATCCTACTCTGGAATTCATGTCAATCTCAAAATTTAATTTTCTTTACCGCTTTGAAATGTTGGTAGCATTCTGACAGCAAAACACATCGTAGTGTTCTCAGCAGAATGATGGGTAATGCCTAAATTGCCCCCCTCATCCATGATCACTGAGCCTGTAAAACTATGATATGGCTTATATTCCAGTTTTTCTGTGCTGAGAATGAGTTGTTTGGCTGCAGACTGTGTGTCTGGAGTGCACTAATGTCTGTATTTCATGGACAGCCAGAAGGGTTTACAGATCTAGCAAGAGGGCATGGAGGCTGATTTACAAAATGCTTTGTTCTTCCCTTCATATCCATAAGAGGTTGTGAAAATAAAAATGTACAGGACCAGGCCGTGTCGCTGCATTTTAAAATTATGAAACTGGTGAAATAGAGCCCCTCGTGCTTACCACCCTGATTTTACAGGTTTTGCTTTAGGAGAAGCTTTCCTTACAAACCTCTTGCAAGAAATCAAGCCCATTCTGAACTAATTTTTCCCAGAAGTGTGAGGTTTAATAGCAGTCGAAAAACCTCCCCCTACACATGAGCCACACACACAGAGGAAATAACCAGGACCCAAGGCACGTTCTATCGATCCCAGGAGTGTCTCTGCTGTGTATGATGATCTCGTTGCAGGTAGTGGGAAAACACAGGAGAATTTCTCCCCTGACAGCACAAAATGACTTTTTTCCAGATGAAAATGTGTTGCTTTTGCGTGTCATCTCTTCAGTGCTGTCACGTGTGACCTCTGGCAGCTCCTAAACATGGGAGGGTTTCTCATAATCCTGGAATTATGTTGAAGATGTTTAAGTATGTGAACTATTCATTATAGACGTGGGTCCAAAAAGTTGTGTAAGTGAGGGCTCTGTGCTGTGTATGTGTGGTTTTGTACGAGCCATGGCTGGTGCACAGTCATGATTCTTCCTACCAGCACCAAGGGCACAATCATCTGACCTAAAATCTGACCACTGCTAAGGAACAGATAAATTTTTTAATTAATTTATTACTAATGTATGAGGGCCTTTAATCTGAAATTGCAGACTGCTCTTTTTCCAGTTAGGGTGGGATGGGGTCCTGAGGAGAGCATGTTCTGTTTAAAACCTCGGGCATCGTGTGCCTGTATTTTCACCTGCCTGTCCATGGGGAGAATTCCTGCTAAACCCCTGGTCTCTAATCCTGGAGGGAGCGCCAGGTCAGATCACAGCCTGATTTAAGTTTCGCCCATCGTCTTCTGTGTGAAACGCATTTTCTCAGGCTGGTGAGTCTCAGTCTGATTGCTAAGGTGAGGTACTAAACTATTGCCTATTTCAAGTGGGAATGGGAACCAAAGGAGACACCCCCAAATCCCAAAAGCCTCTCGAAAGGAAAAAAATTGGTGAATGGGGTTGTCTGCAATGGAATATGAAAACCTGCAAATGCCTCTGGTGGTCCGGCTTTGAAGGGATTTCCTTTCAGCCCTCGAACACAGCATCTCCTTCAGCTCCGTGCATGAGAGCAAGGCAGGAATCACAGAATAATGGAAAAGGTTGGAAAAAACCTCCAGACACCAAAAGGATGGGTCACAGCACGCAGAGGCTCTGCCCTCAGCCAGGGACCATCCAACTGTCATAAAAAAAGACAATTTCACACTCGTGGGTTAGAGCAAAAGGTGTTTATTGCTGAACCCACGAGGTCCAGGATCTCCCGAGGGAGAAATGAAAGGAAAAAGAAAGAAAAAAAGCACAAAAAAAAAAAGGAAGGTCCCAGGACAGCAATAAGACTCTCCTGGCCACCGGTTGGTGGCCAAGGACAAGGAGATCCCTCAGGCCGGGTGGCGAACTTAAGCTAATCTTAAGTTCAAAAAAAAGATTTTAAGTATAGCCCATAAAAATGGGCAAGAGGCCCAGCACCCGACCCAGCCTCTGACTCCCTGCTAGTCAGAGAGACAGAGACACCAGGCACCCTGCACAGACCAGAGTCTGCAGCTGTTGGTGGTAAAGGCACCTGGAAAAAGGAGAGACACACTGAGGCTCAGCTCAAGAGAGCCAAATTTATAAAGTTTTTGATGGGCTGGTCCGAATTAGCCTCTCCGCCCTCTCGCTCGCTGGTGATTGGGAATACTAATTAATGAGGTGGCCTTCCCCACCAATAGATGGATCGTTGCCTAGGGGTAATTTGCAAAGGCGGGAAAGGGCCTCATTAGTATTCCACTTGAGGTGGGCGGAGAGGTGCAAACCTTCTATTTTTAGCTCGGGTGCTGCAGAGTGCCTTTAATATTGGGATGGGTGATGGGCTTACAGATTTACAATACAACATAAAAACTGAGTTTTACATAAATAAAATTACAAAGATAAAGGATTTTTTAAAAAGGTACATAACTTCTGAACTCAGGGTTACATGGGTTCAACTGCTTTTCCATCTAAAATACCTTCAATCCCTTTTATTTTGCTCCAAACAACTTTAATATCCCAATGCTTTTACCCAGAAACATTGCACTCTTAAAACATCTTTAAAACAGTCTCTTTTTTAACTTTTCAATCTAGAACTTTATCAAAAATCCAAACTTTCAACTCCACTCAACAGGTACAACAATACAACAGCAACCATCAACTCCAACATGCGAAAAATCACTCCACTCTCATTTATAACAAACTCCCCCCTTTTTCTTTTTTCTTAGGGAACCTTGATTTTTCGCATTACTCTCACAGTGTACCCACTTCACTCATGCGCAACACTGGAGGAACAAAATAGAGTCTTTTCGGCTACAGAAAAGTTGTCATTTCTTATCCAAAACAAATTTTCTGGAGCTGCCCAGAAACTGTCTTTAACTGAGTTCGCCTGAGTCCAATACCTCGAGAAAGCAGGAAGTGTGGAAAAAGGATTACCATCCTCCCAGCATTGGAACAGCTTCTCGATTTTGTTGTAAACACAGTTTTTATGAGGTAGTTGTGTACTTGACCAGTATACGTTTGGTGTTGTGGGCAGCCACCAGCTCTTTTTCCCGTCTGTGACCAGGTATCTTTTACACGTTGTTTCTCCCACCCTCTGGAAGAATCTTGGGGCTTTTCTCCAAATGCACTCTTCCCCTAAGACTGTGTTACTTAAATGCCAAATTTCATTATCAGTTCGGGTGTTTGGCGGAAGATTGCCCAGCTGTATGATTTCGAGGGGTCCAATCCCGACCCCTCGCCAAGGCCAGTACTCGGACATTAAAGTTCCTCCGCACACCCAGCAATTTGTTAAATTTAGTTGCTGACTTATCCTCTCCGCCAAATCAATAAATAAATTTTGGTCTACTTTTGATAAGCCAGCTTCCTGTTGTTTTTGGTTTTCTTCGATTACAGTTTCTTGAATCAGGTCCAATTCAAAGGTTTTTCTTTTTATTAAATCTTCCTTTTTTTGTGATATAATTGAAATTGAAACAAAGCCAAACATCATCGGAGGGGCACTCTCCTTTTATCTTTTGAATTTGAGTACCAATGTTTTGCCCAATCCAATACTTCTGTCCCTTTTCCGTACACCTTCCTAAGTTAACAATATCGTAGCAACCTGGGCTTACATAGGAATGTGCACGGAAAAAGTGTTTTATTTTGAATGAATTTCCTGCGGTCTGGTAAATGGTGTGATAGCACTTGTTGCACCTTTATGTCCGCCTTGGCTCCCAGGATCTTCGGCACAGAGATGACTAGTGCCACGGCCAGGAAGAGCAGTACGGTGACCTTTCTCGGTTTGGGCTCTATTCCTGCTTGTGCTGGTGGTTGGCATTCCTTTCCTGGAGTCTCTGGACTGGTGCTAAGCGCGTTCTCTCCCTCAGGCCGCAGGAGATTCATTTTTACCTGGCCTCGGTCAGTTCCTGTGAGGAACGTGTGTCCGTTAATTTGTAGCCAAATTATTTTGGTCTTAGAAGAAGAGGCAGATCTTATCAGGCAGGTTTTCCTTCCTACAAAAAGTGGGAAGTGAGAGAAACAAGGTTAGTGTTTTATATATGTAACAAATGTTGAACATGGTAATTTGAAACTTGAACAGTCTTTTAACTTCAACAACAATAACTTTTACAGTAACTGGTAACATTTCTTTGACTAGATCTTAGTTTTAAAGGATACTGTTGCGGTTCAAGGTCTTCCTTTTTCTCGGAGCTCTTTTTCATCCTCTGGTGGAGTCACTGGACCTTTTACTCTCCGAATGTGTGTCCATCCCTTTTCTGCTGTTCTTATCGCTGCTTCTGTTGTTAAAAGAACCTGGAAGGGGCCTTCCCAAGAGGGGGTTAGAGATTTTTCTTTCCAGCATTTGATTAACACCCACTCTCCTGGATGAATATTATGTAAATTGAAATCAAGAGGTGGTGTTTGCACAAGCAGGCCCTTTTCCTTTAACTCTTGGATGTTGTGTGCAATGATCTTTACATACTCCCTTATTGCTATGTTTCCAGTCTCTTTTACATCGATTTCTCGCTGTCCAGCTAAATAAGGGAGTCCAAACAACATTTCATACGCTGAGACTTGAATGTCAGTTCGTGGTTGTGTTCGAACGCTTAATAGGGCAAGTGGGAGGCACTTAACCCAGGACCACTTTGTTTCTATCATTAATTTTGTGAGTATTCTTTTTAGTGTCTGATTCATGCGTTCTACTCTTCCCGAACTCTCCGGGTGCCAGGGAGTATGCAATTTCCAATCTGAGCCTAATTGATTGATTAAATTTAGAGTGATTTGAGAAGTAAAATGAGTTCCTCTATCTGAGTCAATTCTTAGAGGGACTCCATAGCGGGGAATTATCTGTTCTAAGAGCACCTTACTCACTGTGTGGGCGGTGGCATTGGTGGTAGGAAAAGCTTCCACCCAGTGAGTGAGGTGATCTACTATGACTAATAGGTACTTCCACCGCTGTACAAGGGGCATCTCTGTGAAGTCTATCTGGATGCTCTGGAATGGACGAGAAGCTATGTCCATTCCCCCTTTTGGAACATTTTTCATTTGTTTTTTATTGACTTTTTGGCATACTAGACAATTTTTGGTAATTTGGTTTGCAATTTCGTATACTCCCAGGCAACAGAAGACCCGGGAAAAGTGATCTACTAGGGCCTTTGTTCCCCAATGGTAATTTCTATGTATCGCAAATAAAATTTCACGAGTCAGTGCTTTGTTTAGAATTTGCCTACCATCGGGAAGGTGCCACCTACCTTCCTGGTCTTCTATTCCGCCAATTGCCGCCAATTGTTCTTTTTCTTTGTTGTTAAAAATGGGCCTGGGTAAGTTTTTCTCACTTACCCCTTGTTGGTCTGGTGCTGATGGTATCTCTTCCTCATTTGCTTCCAGGGTTTTAGGGACTTCATCCTCCTCGGAGGTTTCTTTGGTCTTGTTCGATTCCTCTGCATCAGTTGTTTCTTGTCTTTTCGCTGCTGCTCGTGTGGTTACCTTTAAAACAGTCTCTGTGAACAGTCCTTCAGTAGCTGCCTCTCTAGCTGTATTATCTGCTAGAGTATTTCCCCTAGCTTCTAGACTGAGCCCGGTTTGGTGTCCTGGTACATGTACCACAGCAATGGCTTTTGGTCTCTTTAAGCTCTCTAAGATTTTTACAATCATTTCTTTGTGCAAAATGTCTTTCCCTTTTGAATTCAATAGCCCACGTTCCATCCATATTTTACCAAAGGTGTGGACCACCCCGAAGGCATATTTAGAGTCTGTGTATATAGTTCCGATTTCCCCGGCTAGGTGGTGGAGGGCTCTTTCCAACGCATAAAGCTCGCATACCTGAGCAGACCAATGTCCTGGTAGTTTCCCTTTTTCTATTACTTTCATTTCCAACCCGTCTACCACTGCATACCCGGAGCATCGGTTTCCACGTACCACCCTGGATGATCCGTCTACAAAGATCTTTTTCCCTTCGAGGATGGCGATGTCAGTTAGGTCTTCCCGCACCTTTGTTTGTAGGTCGATCACATTTATGCAATTGTGGGCTAAGTCATCTTGTGGTAAGCCATAAAGAAATTGTGCTGGGTTCTGTGAGGTACATGTGGCGAAGTGAAGATGTTTAGATTCAATTAGGAGGCTCTCATATTGCACAATTCGGGCATCCGTGAGCCACTCTGAGGCCCGCTGAGTTAGAATGGCCTTTACACAGTGAGGTGTGTGCACTGTGAGTGTCCCTCCAAACACCAGCTTCTGAGCCTCGGCAACCAGAACTGCCGACGCTGCGATTGCCTGGATGCATTGTGGCCATCCCCTTGATACAGGGTCCAAGATCTTCGAAATGAAAGCTACAGGTTTTCTGGACCCGCCCCACGTTTGGGTCAGCACCCCAAAGGCAACTCCTTTGTCCACATTTACAAACAAATCAAAGGGCTTATCTAGGGCAGGTAAGCTGAGGACTGGAGCTTGCATTAATTTGTCTTTCAAATCTTTTAGTTTTTGATCGTCTGATTTTGTCCAATGCACTGGCTCCTCCTCAGTTAATTTTTCGTATAGGAATTGAACGGATTGCGAGTACTTGTCAATCCAGAGCCTACAATATCCAAACAGGCCCAGTAACTGTCTAATTTCTCGTTTTGTTTTTGGAGGTGGCAGGTCAATTATTGCCTTTACTCTTTCGGCACTCAGTTTTTTTGTACCATGCCCAATTAAATGTCCGAGGTATTTTACTTCTTGTAGTACGAATTGTAATTTTTGTTTTGACACTCGCAACCCTTTCTGCCCTAGAAAGTTTAATAGTTTTATAGTAGCCAATTTGACTGTCTCCTCCTGCTCCCCAGACACCAGCAGGTCGTCCACATACTGCGTGATTTTTATGCCCTCTGGTGGATCAAAGGTAGTTAAAAGGCCTTCAAGGGCCTGGCCAAAAAGCGTGGGGGACTCAGTGTAACCCTGAGGCAACCGAGTCCATCGAAGCTGCCGCTTTCTCCCTGTATCTGGATCCTCCCAAGTAAATGCAAAGATGTTTCTGCAGGAAGGATCTAGGGGACATGACCAGAATGCGTCCTTAAGGTCAACAACAGAGAACCAGGCATGTGATGGTGGAATTTGATTTAAAAGTGTGTATGGGTTAGGAACCAGGGGGTACCTGGTTTCCACTCTGTCATTTACCTTACGCAGGTCGTGGACAAGTCGGCAGCCCCCGTCTGGTTTGCTGACACCCAGAATCGGTGTGTTGAAGGGAGACTTGCAAGGCTCTAGGATGCCATCCTCTAGCAGCTCTTCGATGGTGACCTTCAGTTTCTTCCGCTTCTCCTTGGTTAGGGGATACTGTGGAACTCGAATAGGATTCGTTCCTGGAAGTAAGTTCACAGTTAGTGGTGTCATGTCTATTTTTCCCCGGTTGCCCGGTTTGGCCCAGACAATGGGGTTTATCTGGTTCTCATCTTGTACTGATAATACAAATAGCTTGGTAACCATTTTACCTTTACGGGGGACTACCCCAATTTGCAGTGGAATCTGCAGGTCTCTCCCCAATAGATTTATTCCTGCTTGAGGAACAAAAAGGATGTCATTAATATGAATTCTTGCATTTCCCCTGATCTCCACATTTGGAATGATTGGGACGGTAAAAGTGTCACCCTTCGCTCCTGAGATCTCTATGGTGTTGTTTTTGGTAACGTATAGTCCTTTTGGTACTTCCGCAATACAAGTCCTTTCAGCTCCAGTGTCCACAAGAAACGTTACAGGTTGATGGTGGGGACCTACTAATAAAGTTATCAAGGGCTCTTGTTGATGTTTATCGGTCCCCACTGGATAGAGCCCCTGACACCTTCAGTTACTTTCGGCCTGGGTTTCCTGGTACACTACTTGGTCTTTCTGCTTCCTGTAACAATACCAGGTCCCATGGCCTGGTTTCTTACAATAGGTACAATAGTGGTTTGCTTTGTTCATACTCGGGTCACTCGACCTCGAGTCACCTCTAGTAAATTGAGTGGGTTTAGGAGAGCCAATTGTAGTATCTTTGGGAGGGTCTTTTTCAACATTTTTCATTATTTTTGCTTTTGTTTTCCAATTTTCTTCATCTCTTCGAACAAAGACCCTCTGAGCTTCCTCGAGTAATTCCTTTAAATCTCTCTCTGGCCACTTGTCCAATTTTTCCAGTTTTTTACGAATATCCGGCCAGGAGTATAGCACAAAATGTACTTTCAACATTGTTTGCCCGCTGTCGCTGTCTAAATCCAATTGGGTGTACAATTGCACATTGTTCTTTAACCTTTCCAGCCAGTCATGGGGAGTTTCATCTTTGCCTTGGGTACTTCCAAATGCCCTCTTGATGTTGTTCACCCTCGGAACAGCCTCTCTAATCCCTTTTACTATCAATTTTCTATAATCTTTCATATTTTCCCTATCCTCCTCGTCATTTGGGTTCCAATTTGGATCTTCATTTGGCATTTTCCGTTCTCCAGGAGGGCCCTGATTATCATTATTTTCTCTCTCCCACACTTTCATTCCCGCAGTCCTTATTAAACATTGCTCCTCCAGGGAGAACAGGGACTGGAGGATGGACTGCATTTCGTGCCAAGTGAATATGTTTGGCCCGAGGAATTGATCGAATTGTTGAGATAACCCTATCGGGTCACTCAATAAGGACTTCATTTCTCTTTTGAAGTCTCTTACCTCTGAGGAGGAAAGAGGTGCAACTACATATCCAATTCCTCCCCGTGCTCCACCCATAGGCACTTCTCGCAGGGGGAAAGCCTTTGTTTTATCTTGTGGAGTTTTGGAACAATCCTCACAAATTGAGCAGGCCAATTTAACATTTCGTTTTCTGGTTGAGGAGAGAGATTTTTCTTTTCCAATTGGAGTAATTTTGCTTTTTGAATGTTTTGGACGAGGAGAGTTAGGGAGGGTATGTTTTCTTTTTGGTGTGCAGACTTCTCCCTCATCTGACTGACTGGAATTATTTGTGTCCTCCTCCTCTATTGAGGATTCGGCACTACTATCTCCATCAATTTGGTTAGCAGCAACTGGTGGAAGGGCATCTAAAGGGTCCCATCGCTTTGGTTGAACTTTCCTTACTTTTTGATCTTTTTTGTCAGTGGTTGATGTTTCATGTTTAGTTAATTTTGAGTTGTCTTTTACTGTTAAGATTTTCTCGTCTTTTGTTTCCACATTGTTCCAATATTTTAACCAAATTCGTGCGTAATCCAATTGTTCCAATTTCTTTGGGCCCTTATAATGTAGATATAAGCAAAGGGCCTTACAGAGCCATATCTCTGAAGATCCCTGTTTGGGCCACTTGAGTCCATCCTCTCGAATTTTCTTTCTAGGCCACTCAAAGACACAGTACTGGATCATTTGCACTGCATCCTTCCCCTTAGTTAATTCATGACTGTCCCAATTTTTGAGCATAATGCCTAGGGGACTGTCAGGTGCTACTTTGTAATTCTTCAGGGAAGAGTGGCTCTTGCTTACACACTGACCCATTTTGGCTCAACTGCAATGATGGGAAAGTAAAAAGAATATAGAATTTAAAATACCCACTCTCTATTTTATTTTCTCTCCTTTTTTTTTTTTTTTTTTTTTTTTTTTCTTTTTTTTTTTTTTTAATAATATATGTATAAATAATATATGAATATTTTGATTTAATTTATTTTTTACAATTTTTTTTTTTTTTTTTTTTTTTTTTTTTTAGATTTAATTAATTAATTTATTTATTTATATCTTTTGATGTTCTTTACTTAACTTAATTATTTTCTATGATGGGAACTTGATAACTTTCCGTGGGAAAAATTAATAATTCACTTAAACAATTAACAAAGCAATTGAATAATTAAACAATAAGAAACCAAGATGGCCGACAATAATAACTTCCCGTGGGAAAAATAAATACTTCAGTTAAGCACTTAAATAATATATGAATATTTTGATTTAATTTATTTTTTACATTTTTTTTTTTTTTTTTTTTTAAATTTAATTAAATTAATTAATTTATTTATATCTTTTGATGTTCTTTACTTAACTTAATTATTTTCTATGATGGGAACTTTCCGTGGGAAAAATTAATAATTCACTTAAACAATTAACAAAGCAATTGAATAATTAAACAATAAGAAACCAAGATGGCCGACAATAATAACTTCCCGTGGGAAAAATAAATACTTCACTTAAGCACTTAAACAATGCAATGGACAATTAAACAATAAGGAACCAAGATGGCCGACAACTGAAAACCAAAATGGCTGCTATAAATAATTCACTCAAGCAATTAAATAAAGCAATGAACAATTAAACAATAAAGAACCAAGATGGCCGACGACTGAAAACCAAAATGGCCGCTATAAATGATTCACTAAATCAATGAACAATTAAACAATAAAGAACCAAGATGGCCGACGACTGAAAACCAAAATGGCCGCTATAAATGATTCACCAAATCAATGAACAATTAAACAATAAAGAACCAAGATGGCCGACGACTGAAAACCAAAATGGCCGCTATAAATGATTCACTTAATCAATGAACAATTAAACAATAAGGAACCAAGATGGCCACCGGCTGATAACCAAAATGGCTGCTTCCCCCTTTCCGGAGAAGCTTCTGGCTGAAGAAGAAGAACCCAAAATGGCTGCTCCCCCCTTCCCGGAGAAGCTTCTGGCTAAAGAAGAAGAACTCAAAATGGCCGCTCCCCCCTTCCCGGAGAAGCTTCTGGCTAAAGGACAGTTAGAGAAAGGGGACAGAGTAGATAGAAATATAAAAACTGAGGAGAAAATATATATATATGAAGGCCGCGCGGTATTTTTTTTTTTTTTTTTTTTTCTTTCTGGGGCTGGGCTTTTTCCCTTAACAAAAATTTTCAATTTTCTTTGAATCTCCCACTTTCAGTCGCTTCAAGCTCACTCTCTCTGCTCTTGCCCCAAAACTGAGTCAGAGAGCTCTGGCTCTCAGCTCCTTGCCCTGTCTCACTCACTCTGCAATCACACCAGGGGTGGCCGACCCCACACTCACACTTCAATCAGGGCTGGCGCTAGGGAGAAACTAAACAGAAATTTTCTTTTTATAAGTTGGTTTTCCCTAACTACAGTCCCCTAGAAAGGGGTAGGGCCTCACCAATCTCCTGCGATGGTCTTGGAGTCCTCTCACCGTAGGTGGTATCCGCAGTAGTCCAAATTTGAGGAAAAAATCGGAAAAATTAAAAATTTGGAAAAAAAACCCAAAAAATCGGGATTTTTGGGCAAATTTGGGCAAAAAAGGATATCCGGGACGAGCCCCCAAGAAATTGTCATAAAAAAAGACAATTTCACACTCGTGGGTTAGAGCAAAAGGTGTTTATTGCTGAACCCACGAGGTCCAGGATCTCCCGAGGGAGAAATGAAAGGAAAAAGAAAGAAAAAAAGCACAAAAAAAAAGGAAGGTCCCAGGACAGCAATAAGACTCTCCTGGCCACCGGTTGGTGGCCAAGGACAAGGAGATCCCTCAGGCCGGGTGGCGAACTTAAGCTAATCTTAAGTTCAAAAAAAAAAGATTTTAAGTATAGCCCATAAAAATGGGCAAGAGGCCCAGCACCCGACCCAGCCTCTGACTCCCTGCTAGTCAGAGAGACAGAGACACCAGGCACCCTGCACAGACCAGAGTCTGCAGCTGTTGGTGGTAAAGGCACCTGGAACAAAAAACAGACACACTGAGGCTCAGCTCAAGAGAGCCAAATTTATAAAGTTTTTGATGGGCTGGTCCGAATTAGCCTCTCCGCCCTCTCGCTCGCTGGTGATTGGGAATACTAATTAATGAGGTGGCCTTCCCCACCAATAGATGGATCGTTGCCTAGGGGTAATTTGCAAAGGCGGGAAAGGGCCTCATTAGTATTCCACTTGAGGTGGGCGGAGAGGTGCAAACCTTCTATTTTTAGCTCGGGTGCTGCAGAGTGCCTTTAATATTGGGATGGGTGATGGGCTTACAGATTTACAATACAACATAAAAACTGAGTTTTACATAAATAAAATTACAAAGATAAAGGATTTTTTAAAAAAGTACATAACTTCTGAACTCAGGGTTACATGGGTTCAACTGCTTTTCCATCTAAAATACCTTCAATCCCTTTTATTTTGCTCCAAACAACTTTAATATCCCAATGCTTTTACCCAGAAACATTGCACTCTTAAAACATCTTTAAAACAGTCTCTTTTTTAACTTTTCAATCTAGAACTTTATCAAAAATCCAAACTTTCAACTCCACTCAACAGGTACAACAATACAACAGCAACCATCAACTCCAACATGCGAAAAATCACTCCACTCTCATTTATAACACAACCCACCAGGTTCTGGAGCAGGGAGGAGGAAAATGGAAACTAAATTGTGCACAGAGAAATTTTTCCTGACTCCTGAGGGCACTGCAGAGGGAATTGCAGTTGTAGTTGTGGGAACAAGGCAAAGCAGCTTTGAACATGGCCTGACCTGCTGGTCCGTGAGAAATACACTCTCAGCCAATTCTTTTCAAAATGTCAGGAGGGAAATGTAAAAATTTTACAAATTGCCCCGTAAAGTTGTCGAATGAAACTCTGAGTTGGAAAATGGCATTTTCATTCAATCTTGACTGCAAAATAAAAGCATCATAATGCTCCTAAAATAAAGTATTTCATTTTATTAGGCTCTTCATTTTGGCATAATAACATGTTCCATTTACTCCGGATTGATTTTTCCCCCCCTGATTTATGATTCACGGTTTCATTTCGATGGAACAAAAGAAATGTATTTATTATTTCCCCCACTCTAATTCTCACCCGTTCTGTGCTTTCAAAGCAGCCATGAAACCGCTGGACAGCAGCTAGGTGGCATTGCTATTGTTTACTCTGATTTTCTTGACATTCCTTTTGTTATGCAAAGATTGCATTACCTCTGTTTCCACAGATTGATTGCTCAGAGGCAATTATTTATGATGATTCGAGGCAATTATTTATGATGTTTCATAAACTCTTCTCTGAATCATTGCTTTCTAAGAAAAGTTGTCTTTTCTAGGAACAGCCTTTCTTCTTTGTACCCAAGGAGGAACATTTTATTACTTTCAGTGTTTGCAAACATGGTAATCAGAACTATTAATGAATGATTCCTAATAAGACTTTTCTAGCTCCCCTCTTTACTGGCATCTCATCACTAAAAAAGGTCTTTTAGACACAGTATTTTAGTTATTGCATATTTTTGCAGCAGCGTTACACATAAATCTCAATAAGAAATAATCAATATTATTATTTTGCACATGAACCTATTTTTTAAATTAATTCCACATGAACCTTTAAAATTAAAAATTAATTATATTCTCTGCTAAAAGGGAGTAATCACATGCAGCCCAGTGGCTCCATGTTGCTGGCTCAGTGATGCACAGAGCAATTCTGGAACAGAAATCAGTTCAAAAAGGAAAATGCATGCTTGGTCCTGACTTCCTTGCAGTCAGATTTTCCTTTACTAAGGAATTATTTGTCTGAAGAGCTGACTGTGATTGCAGTGGGACCCTCTTGGTGACTGCTAATGTTCTCTCAGAAGAAATTGTACTGAAAATCAACTAGCCCTATTCTCCCCATCCCCTAAAAAATTTTCTTTGAACTGTGCGTGCCATCTGGCAGTGTCAGGTGTAAAAATATCACCAGTTTGTCACAAAGATTTGTTGAAGGGGACAATCCAGGCTATGGTCCTTGAGGTTGCTCTGGAGATATCAGCAGATAATGGGAAGGTTCTGGTTGGGATTAAAGGAAACTTCCATAGAACGGTGATTCTGGTCTAGGGGGAAATGTCCACCAGCAAATCTAGAAACACGTCCATATCCTCAAGTAGGGTCAAAAATGGATGGAAAAGATGATCAGGAGGATACCGTGCTGAGGGAAACTTCCACAGAATGGTGATTCTGGTCTAGGGGGAAGTGTCCACCAGCAAATCTAGAAACACGTCCGTATCCTCAAGTAGAGTCAAAAATGGATGGAAAAGATGATGAGGAGGATACAACTCCTCTGTGTTGTACAAGAAATGCTGTCTTCCAGCACCAACACACAATAAATGGATCAGGACGGGGATGTTTTGTAGACATCCCCAAAAGGGAAAAGCCTCGTTGATCCCCAAGAGGAGCGTTGGTACTTTCAGGGAGGTGCAACAGCTGCAGTCGCTTGGCCCAGCTTTCACTGACACTGAGTTTGGAGAGCAATCGTGGTTTGTGTGTGGGCTGAGGTTACAGCCAGATCCTTCACCAAAACCCAGGCACGGCGGGGATGATCTCACTGACATCCCCCACTCTTCCTCCTGCCTTGACCAGAGGGAGAGGGGGAACCTCTGCCTGTCACTCTGCAGCCTCTTTTGATTTTTTTTCACCGGTGGGCATCACTGCAGGGTTTTACTCAAGCCTTCTGAGAAGGCATAATAACTTTGTCCTTCCCAGATCCATTTTAAAAGGACTTTGGCACAAACAGTACGGATCCCTATTGGTGGATTTGTTTTAAAAAATCCATGCATTTGTTTCCCAGCACAATCTGCAACCAAACCCTGATTGCACGAGTTATGAGTGAAGACAGACACTCAAAGGTACTCCTGCCCTTTGGTGGTACAGAAACAGTGCTGGG
The DNA here is from genome assembly GCA_036785705.1 of Acanthornis magna. Lineage (NCBI taxonomy): Eukaryota > Metazoa > Chordata > Aves > Passeriformes > Acanthizidae > Acanthornis > Acanthornis magna. Next base: position 1,230,810 of record JAWUZG010000170.1, on the reverse strand, counting down.
AACTAAACACAGGCCTGTCAGCCGGGCAAAACTATGCCAAGCAGCTCTTTCAAATGTGACAAGGGGCTTGGGTGCCCAAAATTCCTCTGTTCTTTCCAGCTCTGTCCTTTTGTCCAATAAAAGCTGCGTGTTCCCTGCAGCCCTCCCCAGTCCTGGATCAGGGAAGGGTTTTGAGCGTGGCCCTCATTTGGCAGAGGTTAAAGAAGCCATAAAGCTCCTCTGCCTAATATCTAAGCCAAATTAACTCTACGATTCCACTGCCAAATGGGAAGTTTTCGAAGTCACTCATAAACCTTCCTTATCTGCTTCGTCCATAAAGTGACAAATCCAGCAGTTTTACAGATCTGCTGTGTGTCTTAGAATGCATCATCGTATTCCTGTGTTGGTTTAAATATTGTTCCCATCTATATCACTATGAATCAGTAAAAATAATTGAATTTTTCTTACTGTCCGTCACTGAATGCAGCATTTCTGTGTGTAACAGATATGACATGTGCTGTTAAAGCAAAGCTACTCTCACTAAATATTGAGGGCAACAAAGCCTTTCTTTAAAATTTGCTTTAGAGGAGGAATGAAGGGGAAAAAAATTCAATTTTAAGTCCTAAAACAGCCATGCCTGGAATTACCAGGGAAAGAAGATCAAATCATTCTGCACTGCCAAAGCAAAAAGATACTGGGTCAACTGAAAGATATTTACTTATGAGTCTTAGTAAGTAAATAAACAGTTATGTAAAGATTATCAGAGCTGGCTGGTTCCTGTGACAAAAGAGGCAGACTTAGGGTGCATCCAAATTATATTTGTGCTCCACTGCCCAGAGAGATTTGGGTAACAACCTCAGATATCTCCTGGAGAGGAGGACAGTGCTATAAAAGTTGTGGGCAAGAGAGTTCATGGAAAAATTCTGTCGTGAACAATCCTGAAGAACATGAAGGAAACTTTTGATGTTTTGAACACCTTTCTTTTCAAGGGATAGAGAATATTCCTTTAGGCCAAAACCAGAAGGTATTGGAGGACTCATCACAGTCCAGGATAACCACAAAAATGGCGAGATTTAGCAACTAGCTTTACAGAAGGGAACACAAAAAAAAGCAGCAAAATAACACCAAGTGGTTGAGCTTATTTGGATCTGCTCCTGGAAGTAGATTTTCAGCCAAAGTGAATACAGTGTACTAAATCCAGCACGTACAATATAAACCCAAAAGCTCACATGTCTCTTAAACAATATATCCTCACCAACACACACACGAAAAAGCACAAACAAGTCTCACCAGACACCACCATTAAAAACCTGTTCTAAAACTGTGCATGCCTTTTAAAGTCAAAAGCCGCTTGTATTACTTGGATTTGCCTGTGCATTTATTTAGTTTTTCCAAACCCCAAGCATATTAAGAAAGGTGGATAGTTCAGATAGATTCCAGATCATGCTCATTGGAAGGCCAGAGGCTCTCTTGTTAGATGGTGAGTTTTCTGCACATACCAACTCTGCCAGAATAAATCTGATGTCTAACATGGCTCTAATATGAAAATTAAAATTTGCATAATTTTTCTATCAGCCAAAAAGATTTTTAAAAAAATCTGATGCAATACTTCTATTCCCTGTGTGTTACAGCTTAAAATTTCACCCTTTTCTTCTACTGGCAGAATTTTTTTTGCCAGTCATTGCAAGGCTTGTCTCCCACAAGTTTGTTGTGTACTTGCCCTTTGAAAAAAATTCTCTTTGAAGTGCAAGTCTTAGAAGTATTATTTTTATAAGACCGGCTCCAATTTGCCATGTAAGTTCTGTTAAGCTTAACTAGTCTTCGACAATACAAACAGTACTCTTCTTAATCTTCTTAATCTTAGAATGTTGATTAAGCTACAGTTTTTACTTGCCTTTAAACTGAAATTAAAAAATTTTGTGTTTTTTTCTTGGTGTTGTGCTGTGAAGGGCCAAGAGTTGGACTCTATGATCTTTGCGAGTCCCTTCCCTCTGTGCTGTGACTCTGTTTTTTTCCATTTGTTTTACAAAAACTGTAGTGGAAATATTTCCGAAGTAATTCAAATGCTCGCTACTGCAATTATTAGGTTATAAAGATGTCATATTGTGGACTCAACCTTACAGAGCTGCAGCCGACACTTGCGATATCACTGAATTTTTTATAATACCCCTCTCCCCATGGAGAGTAGGGTTATTCAAGGGCATGCCTTTCAGAAATAACTGAATAATTTAGGAGACCCAGTCCCATGGCAGGGAGAAAGTGGCCCAAAAGTAAAGACTCCGAAAACCCATAACGGAGGATTCATAAATGTTTAGCTTCATCTTGCCTGTTCCTTGGTTTTGAACTTGAAATCGAAGCACTTTGAAATAAAGACAAATGAGGAACCCAAGGGAATATTTTCTCCAGACGGTGCCTTTGGGAGTCTGTGTTCTCACAAAATGCAGCCTTGGCTTGGCTGCTTGCCTCTGTTTGATGGCTGCACTGATAAGAAGAGATCATAACCTTTGGGAATGCTCTGACTTGATAAAATCAAAGTATCTTCCAAGACTACAGCTGGGAAGTGGCAGCCAAAGGAAAGATCTGCTTAAGGAAAGCAAAAAGCACCACTGAGAGGGGCAGGAATTACAGAAAACAGGAGAACTACAGGGAGGTAGAAAATGACAGGAAAAGATGGGATGGGAAAGATGAAATAGAAAAGATGAGATGTGCAGAGAAGGAATAGAAAAAATGAGATGTGCAGAAAAGAAGGAATAGAAAAGATGAGATGTGCAGAGAAGAAGGAATAGAAAAGATGAGATGTGCAGAAAAGAAGGATGACAGCAAAAGTTAAGGAACGGAACTTAAAGAAATGGAAGGAAATCGAAGGTGTCAGGAAGAAGAAAAAGGAGGAAAGCAGAGATTACTCAAAAGCTTCATGGCAGCAACAGGTAATGGGAAAAGACAAGGGGAGCCCAGAGAAATTGTCCTATCCCTGGCAGTGTCCAAGGCCAGGTTGGACAGGGCCTGGAGCAACCTGGGATAGTGGAAGGTGTCCCTGCCCAGGGCAGGGGTGGCACTGCGTGGGCTTTGAGATTATTCCAACCCACACCATTTTTCTGAGAAGTGAAGCTTCCCCTGTTGAAGATACTGAGAACCAGTTGATGACCAGTGCTGGGGAGCCCATGAGGGTGATAAAGATGAGATCTGAGGTAAAATAGCGGTAGAGGAATTGCCTTGGCTGAGATCAGCTGAGGAAAAATTGCTATTTGCCTCTAAAAACTAAATGTTAACTCCCCCCTGGGATGGGAAATGAAATCTCCTCTGACAGTCTGCCTTGCAGATGGTGTTAAACTCCCTGAACTGTGAACGTGGATCTGGATGATGTTTAAGCTCCGCGCGAAGAACCTTTGTCAACAACCTGCAGGAAGTGATGGAGTGCTCTCCACTGAGTATGGCGGTGACACCGAGCCAGGGCAAAGAATGGATTCCCTTGAGAACAAGGCTGCCACCAAAAGAGTCCAGATTGGGGAACGGGACAGCAGCACATCCAAAGGGAAAACCACAAAGTCCTGCCTGGTGCAGGGAGGTGCCTTGCAAGGGGATGAATGCTCTGTTTTGTGATGTCCAGCTTGGGAAAGACCAGGATAAACCAGAGTGAGACTGGGATGTCCCCACACTGACTGGGACTGCAGTCCCTGCCCTCTGCACCTTGAATGCTGGGACAGCTCTGGGCCCTCACAAGAGAGACATTGAGGGGCTGGAGCGTGTCCAGGGAAGGGAATAGAACTGGAAAAGGGTCTGGAGCCCCAGGAGCAGCAGAGGGAGCTGGGAAAGGGCTCAGCCTGGAGAAAAGAAGGCTCAGGGAGGACCTTGTGGCTCTGCACAACTCCTGACAGGAGGGGACAGCTGGAGGGGTCGAGGTCTGCTGCCAAATAATAACCGAAGACAAGAGGAAATTGTGCTGGGAAGGGTTGTCTTGGATGTATAGAAAAAATTTTCACTGAAAGAGTGTTCAGGCATTGGAAGGGGCTCTCCAGGATAGCCATGGAGTCACTGTCCCTGGAGCTGTTCAAAACACGTGTGGCTGTGGCATTTGAGGACACGGTTTAGCAGTGAAGGTGACCATGGTGCCAAGCCAGCAGGGAGATCTCAGAGCTCTTTTCCGACCTTAACAATTCTGTGATCCCGTGGTTCTGTGGGACTGGGGCAGATCCAGGCTAGATGGAGGTTTGTGTCAGCAGCCTTAGAGCCTGGGGGAAAACCACTGGGGAGATGGAGACCAGCCCTTCACAACGCTGTGATTAACTGGAATTTTAAGAGTTCAATGAATGAGTAAGAGATCATTATCTCCACACCTCCTGGAATAAAAATTTTCCCATGACTGTGTAATTTGTATTAAAGACTGAGCTACGCCGATTGAAATCCTCATGAAAGAACGTTGATGGAAGTCTGGTCTCAACCCTCCTTGCATCAAATATGTAGTTATAATGGCAGCTACAATTTGAGTGGAATAAGATTGAGCTGTAATTTCACCAGACACTTAAAAATACATTATAGCCATTAATTCTGTACTTACCCATGAATGTCCAGGACATTCAGAACATGATTTCCAGCTGTATGGTCAGCAAACAAAAAGGTCTCACCTCCAAAGAACTGTCATGTACATTTCACAGTATAGTCTAGACAGCAATGAACAACAGCATGTGGAAATCCGGCCTTTCATTATTTTCCAGGACATGCCATTAAAAAACCAAAGAGTTTGTCAGTCACTCTGGTGAGTAAAGCAACACTGTACATGATGTGTAGCATGAGAAACAGGCAGTACTTTATTTGGAATGGGGAACGCTATTATTTTCTATCAGTATTTAGGATTTCGGTGTTTGTGCTGATTCACTTCCACTAAAACCAACAGAAGGGGAAGGATGGAGGAGTGACTGCCCTCCTTTTAATGGTGGATTATGCATTTTCACAAAGGGCCTGCTACAAGGCCCTTTGTCTAAAGAGGATTGAAAGGCTTTTACTCACTTTGATGGCAGTTGTATCAGCTCCTAAGAAGAATAAAAGTCTTATGAAAAGCTGCTGCTACTGCTGTATTTGGAGAAGTAATTAATAGCAAGGTTAGGGAGACATCAAAGGGCTATGGTGGGTAATTAGAAACATGGGGGAAATTGCTTCTTATAAAACAAAATTGAACAAAAAAAAGGGAATAAAAAAATAAAGCTGCATGTTGCTGTCCTCCCAAATGAAAAATATGTTTCTTATTTCTGTTTCAAAACAGGCTCAGAAAATAGACTATAATTTGTTTCTCTCTGCTACTTTAACCAGTCATGGTTAAACTCAGTTATGCCAATAAGAAGCAATAACAGCGACCTAGACAGATGACTGCTCACTCGCTTTTTCATTAGGAGACCAGCAGTGAGAGCCCATTTCACTGCAGGCAGAGAATTAGAGGATTAGGTTCATTTGCTGCACTTTTACTTTGGGCTCCATGTGGTCCCCATCTGGAGCCGTCGGAAGAGGAGTGCTTGACGACACATGCTGGCCAGTTCCTCCCCACTTTGTTTGTGCTGACGTGACTCTTGGGCCCAAAGCGGTGACACAAACCCTCCCTGGGCTGTTCCAGCTGCCCCCAGCCCAACCCTGAGCCCCTCCCGTGGGTGCCCATCCTGGCCTCAGGCATCCTCCCCCTCCTCACAACGGAAGGGCAGGTCACACTTGAAGGGAGAAGGATCTGCCAGCAGGAAGGATCCTTTCCTTTGCAGAACGGTCTTTTGTTTTGGATTCTGCACAGGAGGCAGTTTCTGTCAGGGCAGGAGAGGGGGTCTGTGGTGGAAACCAGGCTGCAGAACATGCTGCTCACATCATCTCCCCCAGCATCCTGCTCACTGTCCCCTCTGGCTGCCTCCCCAGCCAGGATATTCAGGAGTGGCATTTACAGCTGCCCAGAAAAGCCATGTATGACCCAAACACCAGCTGCCATTTGCTGTGGGCCCCAGTACCAAAGGAAGAGCTGTTCTCCTGCAGCAGGAAGGGCGAAGAGCCCTCGGCAGTGTTTGAGGATAATGTGAGGTCTGGGTAAGAGGCATGGGCTTGGGATGAGGCAGTCACTAACCCAGGATCAGGCTCAGGGCATGCAGGAAGGACAACAGATGGCAAAAAACCCCTCTCTTCCCTCCTTTTTCTTCAAGGAGATCATACTGATGGGAAACATGCCAAAATTTTCCGGAGTCTCAAAGCCTGAGCAAAGGGTTATTACATTTCCATGATTCAGGAAGCAAGTATTTTCGGTCTGTTTCAATCACAGTGTCTTCTCCAGCTGTGGAAGACTCCCCACATTTGCTTCACAGGGTACCTTTGAACCATGGAGAGACATAGCATCCACAGCCAAGAGTGACATTTCTCCATCCCAACAGCCAGGACAAGGAAAGTCCTGGCAGCAGGGTGCCACCACTTGCCTATTCATTATTTCACACACAAGGTAGCACATCTGCAAGTGATGACGAAATCATCAAGCTTCCAACATCTTACATCACGTTGACATCATCCTCTTGGTGTTTTTCCTGCCTCGTTTTAAAAATCTGTGCTTTTCCCTGTGAAATGAGTGCCGCGTGGTTCCACCTGCAGCTGCAGGGCCGGTTCGGGGGTCGGGATGCAGGCAAGGGCAGCACCAAGCCCTGCAGATGCCTGTGCTGTAGGTGGCACTCTGGTGTGGCTCAGCAGAGACCCAGCCCTGGCCCCTGTTTGCCATCACCCCTCAGCTGGAGGTGCCGTCCTCCCGCAGAGACATAAAACAGAGGTTCAGGCAAATTGCCATCATTAAAAACGCCACTTTCCCTCCAACAGTAGGAGTGTTACCTCCAGAGCTCCGGCCAGCTTTTAGTTCGAGTAATTTACATGTAGCTCACCTAGAATTCTCCTGATGTTTTGAGCCAGATAAGGCAATTTAAGTTGTGCCGGTTGCTGCCACGTTCTGTGGTGCTGCTTTGTGTTGCTGCACAGCTGTTGGGTCTCACCTCGAGCTGGCTGCACAGCAGCTGTTGACAAAGTGATTCTACATTTACAACATGTGTAATTGTGTTGGTGGCGTTTGTAAAGCATGTTGAGCTCTCTCTGGATTAAACGCGAGCACAAATGTGTGGCAATTACCATTATACACATCTTCGCCCCAAATACGTGTTTGCAGAATGGTTAGCCCTAATGGGAGCTGCGAGCATGCATCCGAAAAGGGCTCTTAATTCTCCCCAGGCATAATAGCTGCATCAGTAAAAGACGCGTTAATAGCAAATGGCTCTATTCATGTGAACTTATCAAAGAAAAGCTTCAACTATTTTGCTCAGCGCAGCGACTTCAAAGACGTCTTCATTCATTCATGTGCCAACCAGCCTCGCCGAGGATGAACGCTGAGTAAACACTGAGAGAGAGAAAATAAGATAAGGCGCAGGGGAGGTTTAACAAAGAGAGAACACATTTCACTCTTCCTACCGCCCTACATGGGTTTAAGTGCCTGACCGTGAGCCCCAATTATGTTATTGCTGAAGTCGCTTTGAAGCGCTGTGCAAGCTCTTATATTCCTAGGAGTCACAGGAAAGGATGTTGCCGTTGTTTTTGTGCAGTTCACCAGTCCTTAATGGACTTCATATGGTCTCTGCTTTTTCAAAGCAGCCCTCCTTATCACAGCTACAGAACATCTCTTTTGTCTTATCTGCGAATTCATTGTAACAAATTTATCACTCGTCCCTCTCCGAAGCCTTACCAAAATAAATCTCCCTACCATGTTGAAGATGCGCACGAAGCAACAAACTCGATTAAATATTAGTTCAAGCAAAAGTCAAAGTACAAATAGTGACCCTAAGACCAGCTTCCTTGCTGTCTGTCTTTGTGTATCAGGTCCAGACTCAGCAAAGAATTCAAACTTGACGCTGAGGGCCATGAGCAGAACAGTGCTGCTAAGTAGCACAGTCTGGTCTCTTGGACTTTTAAACTCTCTTGGGCTCTTGGTTGAAGCGTCATGTGTTGTGGGGTTTTTTGCTGGATTTGGATTTTTTGGCTGATTTGGGTTTTTTGTGAGTTTGTTGTATTTTGCTTGTTTGTTTGTTGGTTTCTCTGTCTCTGTGTGTGTGTGTGTTTTGGGTTTTTTGGTTTTTTTTTAATTCTGTGCATGACCCAGAGAAGAATTAACTATTAACTTTAACTTCAAGTGTGACTTATTGAAAAGAAAACCAGCCATGAATAGTCCTTGACTATTTCAAAGTACGATGTTATTCATCTAATCCTGTTGGGAAAGTAGCAAAGCTGCAGCCTCTTTTTTACAGCTGTGTGTGCGACGTGAGCCAAAGAGAGGAAAAAAAAAAAAAGAAAGAAAAAAAAGAAGAAGAGAAAGAATGGGCTTATTATCTGCTTATCAGTTTCTTCCTCTAGGAGTAGCTGCCCACTTTGTTTGAATGAGAGCAGCTTCCGCAATTCAAAGCCTGAAACCTTCATCTGAACCTGATGCTACAGCTGGGCAGGATTCTCAGCTGTGCCCTCCACAGATAAGGCAATATTTCACCAAGCACTGCTTGGGCTAGGAGATTTAGTATGTTCAGAAAAAAAAAAAAAAAATAGGGTTTTTTCTTTTTTTTTTTTTTTGCGGAGGTGGACTTTTATTGCTATTATTTCCTGGCAGCTGGTGGTTGTAGTCCACACAATATCTTTAAAATAGTTTACATGCCACCTAACTGTAAAATAATGTTATACAAAATATACATAGAGGTACTTACTGTCTTATGAAGGAGAACAACACAGAAATTGTAAGGCAAAACCAAACCTGACTTTAAAAGTCAAAAGCCAAAAGCCAAATTATCCATGGTCATAGAAATTGAATATAAATATCTCCAGCCAGCTTTGTTTTCCACTGGAATATTTAGAACCCATTAAGTCAGAAAAATGGGCTATGTGACCAAGTTGATCTTTTGTTGTCCAGGCTTTTGCACTGCCAAACCACCTTCCTCCTGTTTATTTTTCCAGTCTGTTTAGATTTTGTCTGAGCCAGTACTCTTCCACTCATAAGACCACTATGCCACTGAGCAATCTTGATTTGTGCATCATATCAGAAGCGCGTTATCTTCTCAATGTCCTTTATTTCACTGCTTGGTTTCTGAAAACTCTTTGCTGAAATCTGAAATGGTCCTTTCTGGAGCTGTCTGTGATTTCTTGGTCTGCAGCCAGGTTGGCTGACTGCCCCTTTCTAAGTAGGGAGACTAAAGTGGATCTTTCAAACTTAAATTTAAATTTAAATACTCTTAGTGGCGTAGGAATGAGATCACTTCCTCAGTTAATAACTGCCAGGGACACTGCTTTACATTGCTCAGTGGAAAAAAAGAATAAAAATTGTAGACATTATTAGCTTGCACAGATTTCTGAGAATTTCCCGTTTTACTCTGATATGATTTAAAAAAAGAAAAAATGCCCCATGACTGGCAAGCACAGTATTTTTTCAGGTGGCTGGAATGTACATCAATAATTTACCTCATAAGGAAAAATGATGTATAAATGACACTTCATGTATTGTTAGCCACTGAGTGATTTCCTCTCTTCGTAGCAGTTTATATGTTATATTTATTTGGCAATCTTTCAGTTAGGAGAATTAAAAAGCAAGGTGCTGCGATCCATGGAGAGCATCCAGGCAGATCATTGGGCTATTTTGATTCCGGTATTAAAGAGAGATATAAATGATACTACTATGCAACATCACACTGGATTACTCAGGCATCATTTCCTTGCCCTACACTGTATTCCATAATCTGTAAACCAGCTCAGAAACTTTTGATTTTTCAGCCATCATGTTTTTTATTAAAAAAAAAAAAAAAAAAAAGTGGAAAATAATCTTTTTGTAAGTAATGCTTGGTGAGTTCCCTGCTACTTTCACCCACAGAAGTAATCTGCAAGGTGTATCTGTATCTAGGCAAAGTTTCTCTGAGGACAGGAGGTAAGAAGGTCTTTATTCAATCAGTTAGATTCCTCTTCCTGGTCTCTGCAGTCTGACGTAGTACAAAGAAAAAGAAAATCAATAAAATTAATAAAATAATTTTAAAACCCTGCAAACCAACCTAGATGCTCTATGGTATGGATTTCGCCTGTTGTTAAAATGATCATCCTTGGCCTTTTATTAAGATACACTTCCTTTTATTTTTTCTTCTTTTCAGTATTTGCCTCCCTAACCCTACAGTTTGTTTTTGTGTAACTTAGAGCAAAGATGTAACAGCAGCCAAGAAAGGAAGCTGAGTCTTTTACCAGCTTACTCCTGGCTAGTCAAGTCTGGGAAGCTTAGTTTGCCTTTGGAGGGAGCTTTGAAGCTATTAACATCCTTGCAAATTGGATAAGTGTTGTGTTACAGTGGCTTGCAGTCCCAGATAGGACCCTTATCTGCTTTGAACTTCAAAAACAACCTCAGAAAAATCAAAATGCCCTTAGCAGGCAAGAACTCGCTTTCCACACTCAGGTTCAGATTTCCAAAGCATAAAGAAACTCTATTTTTTTTTTCCTTCAATCGACTCAAAGCAGGGCTAACACAACTATAGCAAAATAAGAGCTCCATCTTTCCTGTTTAAGTTCCTTTGAGGAGGAAGCCCTTATGATCATGGATATATTCCTGATACAGAAAAAAATTGGCTGTGTAAGTGTGTATTGCTCACTGGAGCAGCATTTTTATAGTCAGGCCCTGCAGCATCATTTTATTTGGGCTGAGACAGCTGAAACCTTTTGAAATTGTTTGGATTGCACATGCCAGGAACATAAATCAGAAAGTTTTTCTTTTACGCAATTGCAGGTTCTTGGTGGGTTGTTTTTTTTTCTTCTCCTCAAGTAATAATTGCAAATGTAGTTAATCGAGCCGAGACCGTCTCAGGAGATAGATGTAATTAATTCTGGCAATGAGGCCTTGCCAGCCATTTATAAACACGGTGAGAAGGGGTTTGGCTCTGCTCTCGTCCTCCCAGGGACACTACTGAGACTGCAAGCCACCCAACATGGGCCTGTCCCTGCTGCACACACTGTTTGCAGCTCAGAGGACACAACAGCCCCCAAAACTCTAACAAACTGCTGCATAAATACCTTATTATTCCTTCCATCCCAGTAAAATTGTACTTCTTACCCTAACTGTGACTTGTTTGCAGTTATTCCCCCTCCCAGCGTGATTTTCCCCTGGAACACAGGGCTCTTCAAAGCTTGATGCATGTCCCTTAGAACAGGGAAAGAGAGACCCTGCACTCTTCTGTCTTCCTGAAACGATGTGTTTTATTTTATTTATCTTGGTTCAAAATGACTTCTGATGCCCTAGAGGCATCACGGGTGTAACGGATCTCACAGAAGTCCATAAGAGCTCCCTGCAAAATTCATCTGGGAGGTTCAGTCCTTGGATAAAATCATGACTGACGAAGTCAGGCAGAATTTTGCCACTGATTTCCCAGGCTAAAAAAGGTCTGTATCCCTATTGTTTAGCACTAGCTTTATCTGAAGACAACACGTGTCAAAGTGCGTCCAAGTGTATTTTGACTGCCTGCATTTCCAGTATTTGTTTGTTTAGTTGTGTTCAGAGAGGCAGTGTCTCGGCCTGGCTGTGGCCTGCACCAGGCCGCGGCCTGTGTGAGGCCTTTGTGAAGCCTGTTTGAGGCCTGCGTCAGGCCAGCGTGAGGCCCGTGTCCGGCCTGTGTCAGGCCTATGTCAGGCCTATGTCAGGCCCATGTCAGGCCCGTGTCAGGCCTGCGTCAGGCCAGTGTCAAGCCAGTGTCAAGCCCGTGTCAAGCCCGTGTCAAGCCCGTGTCAGGCCTGTGTCAGGCCCGTGTCACTCCAACCCCCGCGCACCCTTTCACCTCCGCTGCAGTGCAGACATCTCACACGCCCACACCAGCCACAGGGCCCTTGAAAGTTCAGAAGTTCTATTTTTATGAGCTGTGAAAGTTCCAGTAAGTGAGAAATGTATCCGCTCCGAGATAACACAAATATATCTCACCAGCCAGCGGGTCACAGGATTTTTACAATGCTTGAGAAACGTCACAGCAAAACCTTTTCCGGTGCTTTATGAACTCTCAAATAACTTTGCCCTCAGATAAATCGTGACTGATCCTGCAAACACTCAGGGATTCCCCACCACAGCCATGGAGCGTGTGCCCAGTGCCAGCCCAAGGAGTCTGCTGAGCACAGGAGAACCATTCCCGGGATTAAAAGTCACCCCACAGCCTGAGTGCTTTGCTGGAGAAAGGCCAGAGCAACCAGTGGGTTAGAGAATTAAGCTCTCAAGCTTAGTAGTAAGAATTCAAAGAGGCAGGCCTATAATTCCTACAGCTAAACCCAGTTCTGATCCCAAAAGCAGTCTGAAGTCTTCTATCGCTATCTTGTGTCCCTTAAAAACAAATTTCTGTATAAACAGCCAGACAGAGTAACTGGATAGGGTGAAATGAGCCACCGTACTAATCCTGTGTTCATGGATTAATATTTGATTCACATCAATCATTGAAGCTGAAGAGTCTGTTTTGAGTGAGCAGGGATTTAATACACTGACTGAAGAGCTTCTGCATCTTCCCCTTAGTGTCAGGTGAACACTGAACCTCTCAGGTCTGAGGAGGACTCCTTGGGCCAGCAGCATCGTCACACCTCTATGCCTGTTCAGACAGGGAAGGCTCTTTTGAGGAGAAATTCCCAACCACATCCCTATGCTGTGCTTTATTTTGCTTCAAGGAAGGGTGCACATTCATCAAGGTGAATGGGATCACTTTGGATGAAACTGGTAGGATGGAAGGGGTCCAGGAGCATCTTTGCAGCATCTCAGTCTCACACAAGTGGCTGCCAACAGGATCACAAGACCACATTGGACATTTTCTGAAAAAAAAAAAAAAAAGAAAATTTAAAACCCCAGAAATGTGCAGAGTAGAGATATTGGACCCTGGGCGTCACTTGTTTGGGTGCATTTCCACTGGTTCTCACAACACAGTGGTGTGAGCATGGCACAGAGAGCAGAATCCCACCAGCGGGGATGATCCTGACATATCATCCCTGTCACAGAGTTCATATACTGCAGCACTTAGGAGTTGTGTTATCTACCTGAGATCTCATGGCTTGCCTCATTCTCAGAGGTCCCATTGCAGCTTGACGTTTTTTCCTCAAACTCACTTCTGTTCTTTCAGGTCCCCTCAGAATATTCTGCTGTTCTTGCCCCACCTTGTCCCATCACTCATTTTTAACTGAAATAGTTTACTTCAATATTACTTCAGGGCCTTTGCTCTTTCCTAAAGTTGATTCTTTTACCTGAAATTTTTACTGTGATGTGGCTAAATAATCCCCTTTTTTCCCTGTGTTTTCTTACATGGAGTACTTTTTACTATGGAAAGAGAGAGGAGCTGACCCTGTTCCTTTGGGCAAAACAATATTGCAAGGGTTACTTTATAAATCATATAAAAATATTTACAAAGTTATAAACAAGGGTTGTTGACCACTAATTCCACAAAATGGACACAAAATGCTTAGTGTGGATCGTTCTGGCGCTGGTGTTTGTGCCTTTCTGTCAATACTCAGGTACATCGGCCATCGCCAGCTGCAGCATCTTTCACCAAATTGCACGATAAAATGGGCTGAGACCCATCGGGAATTGGTGACAAAATAAGGCAAGCTTGGCTCAGCTTTCAGAGCTTCTGGGTGTCCCCAAGTCAGGATTCACCCCTGTGGAAGAATTCCTGAGTGAAAATGGTCATGGCGTTTATCTTAACGCCGTGAACAAGTCAAGCCTTGCAGAAACAACCACAAAATGTTCTGAATGCTGCAAACACAGCACGACTAAAGTTTGGAGAAGAGTCCTTGAGATGTCCTTGAAGGGCAAAAACAAGGAACTAATGCAAGGTGTAAACAAGTGAGAGAGAAACCCCTCCAAACACGAAAGAGACCGTAAGCAAGGGAGGAACTCACAGTAGCCTGGCGCAAGATAACCAATTAGCAATAGCTTAAGGCTCATGAGCATTACAGTGTAACCAATCATGTAGTTAGGTGAAACGCATGATCATCAGCAAAGTAGATAAAATAATGTAATTTTAGCAATAAACGGAGTTGGACTTTAACCGTATCGGTGTCTTGTCGTCCATCCGGGTCATACCTCCCTGGGAGTCCTGCTACACACCCCCTCCCAAAGTCCTCTGGAAACAGGGACTCTGCAGAGCCGCTCATCCTTTAGCTGGCCCTTGAAAACGTTCTGCAGCTCGTTCCATGTCTGCCTGGGAGAAGGAGGGATGGAACAATGCGCAGTTCTGTGCCCAGTTTCTGTCCCTGTCCTGTCCCTGCCACAACCACCCCATCTCGCAGGGCTGTGAGGGGAAATGATCTGCGCAGTGCCATGCAAACAGTTAAACCGAGGGCTGCAAGTACAGCTCGTGGCAATTTATAATTGCCATTTCCACATGGCACTAAATGCTAATGCAAAAAGCACTGAGGACTCCTTTCTAATAGGTTTCAAAGCAAAATTGGAAACATATTTCTGTGCAACAAGTCACTAGGCACAACTTCTTGGGGAATAATGGTCAATGTTTTATGGGATTGCTTGTTAAAGCTGTTTCTAAATGGGAAGGACCCCAGGGAAGCTGGCATGAGCAGTAAACATTCAAAGGAATAATTTGTGGTGACAAGTGATTCCTTCAGTATTTATTTAATATTTAAAATTTGTCTGAATGGAGGAGGAGGCCAAGGTCTGTGATTTGCTCCTGACTGTCTGTCTCTTGTTCGCCGCGGGTTTCTCCAGGTTAAGGAAGCCCCTGGGAGGCGAGATAGCCCAGCTGATTCCTGGAAGCCATAAAGCCGAGGCGATTTGCTCATTGTCCTGTGTGGCTGGCTGTGCTCACACGGACCTCGTAACACACGCCACGCTTTGGGTCGTTTCCCTTCCCCTGGTGAAAAATAAAGGAGCACAGTTTGTTTCTTAAGTGCTCCATGAACTGCATTTTCCAAAGTGCAAGAGTACCATAAGGGACCCAGGACACCGTGCTGAATTCAGAGCCTGTTTTTGTAGGGGAAAAAAAAATAAAATAAAAAGAGGACTGGAAGGCCATGATTCAGCCTGCCCTGACATCCCCTTGGCCACATCCATGCTCACCCCGAAGTGTTGGACCATACACTTACAGGGCTGAGACCTTTTCAGGCCAGGACAAGGAGACTGATGCAAAATAAACTGTTAATCAAAGTTAAAAGCTTGTTTAACCCAGATTTTTGTACTGATCCCATCAATTAATTTTAACAGGAGGGACTTCAGCTTCTCTCATTTCTGAAATCTGTACAGAAAAGTCCCTTTTCCCCTTGGGCCACCCTCGTGTCTGCCACATCACAGATGTTCAGAAAGTCAAGATTTTAGTGAAGAACGTATCAAATATATGATATTTCTTTCACCAGTGCCAAACAGGATTTGATGAAAAGAGAAAATATACATGACAAATATTATTTCTTCAGTGAATATACCCCCAGATTGATGAAGGGGGACAATTTTTGCAGAAACTCTGTGTTTTGAATGGCAGCATTTTAATCACATTAAAATAAATAAAAAACAGACACAGAATGGAAAGCAAACGCAAAAAGGTTTCTGAAAGGCCAAATGAGGTTCATTTTGAATTTGAAATTAATAGCTGGAGAAGAGATTTATCAGTGTTTCCCCAGATATATTTTCCCCTAGGAAAATAAACTTGAATAAAATTTCATATTATAAAGCACTGACAGATGTAGGGTTTTAAGTAAGAATCTTTTTTTAATTTTTTTTTTTTTTTCACATGACCATTGTTTCCAAAAGTTTTTGGGTTCCAAATAACTAAAACAAAATTTGCTGGGGGTTGGTCTCCAAGTCTATTTGGCATGCTATCCGACTCTCTTCCAGATTATTTGCCTGTTTGACCACCATTCAGTCACTGTAAACACTAATTATGTGTTTAGTGTTTGTAAGAATCTGGGTTTGGGGGTGGGTTTAAGGGTGAGGGTGCCATGATAAGTCTTTTCGCAATTAATGGCTTCTTTCTTCAGGACTAGAAAGACAACTGGTGTTTACATTTTATTTGTGTTCAAACTTTTATGGTTTCTGTACTAAACCTTGAAAATACTCATGTTGGTTTCTGAGTGCCCCATTGAATGCTTTCTCTTGTTAGAAATAAACAATAATCTAGATGTAAAGATGGCTTTTTCTCTAGTAATATTTTGCCCTTTCATGTGGAAGGTGTCCCTGCCATAGAACTGGATGAGCTTTACAGTCCCTGCCAACCCAAACCCAAACCATTCTGGGATTCTATGAAATCTCAAAGACAACACTCTCATTGATTTTCATGGCATAAAATTCCTTTCAAAGGTTGCCTGCCCTTGTCCACAGAGAAAAGCTCGGAATATGTGCCTATAAATGTACCTGAATTGCATAGATGCTCTTTGTATGTGCAGAAAAATGAGTGAAGTTCTATTATTAGAGGATATTTCTCATTGTTGTGTCTGCAAAACCAAAAAATTTGTTATTGACAATCCCAGCCCTGGAACAGAAGGAGCAAATGGACAAATTGGAAAAGTCAGAGAGGAATATGTTCAGAAGTGTGTCAATATCTACTTCACCTCAGGCTGTCATATTGTGGGCACGCAGTCGGATGTCTCTGGGAGGTACCTGCAAATGGAGGAGGCAGACAGACAAAGGGAAAGACAACCCTTTGTCTCTCAAATCTGGCGCTTTTCAGGCAGCCAGAGCTCCAAATCCCTCACATCACCACTGCAAGCCACGCAGGTATCCAGTATAACAGCACACATTGTCATATGTTTTTGCTTCCCCTCAGCCCAGGGTCTGTGGCAGCTCTCCAACATCCTCTTCATGTGTTATTGTACTGCTGCCATCCCCCGTAGCAGAGTGCGAGGTTCTTTCTCCTTTGAAATGATTTCCCATGCCATTCCCAGACCTTGGTCCTCTTCCAAGTCCTCCCTAATCAATCTAGCATTGTAGGATGTCAGCTCTCATTTTCTTTCCTATGAGCTTATGTGACTATACATTTTATATTTGTGGCATAACAGTCTTCTTTCTGTTCCCGACTTTTGTTCATTAGTTGCTTTCTTCCCCGAGAGATTTTATTCTCTTACTCTTTGGCCTCTCCCTGAATCATCACCACCTCCTTCTTCCTCTGTTTAGCGTAGCTGTGAGAATATTTTCAAGCAAAGGCAAATCAGCGAAATGTTTATTTCCTGATGTTATTGCACTTATTGGAGGTCCTGCGCTCTGTCTTGGGAAAAGGTACATAACAAAAGGAGCAGTCTCTGCTTCTCCTTCAGGGCTGCACTGAAGGAGAAAAAAAGACATAAATTGAGAATACAGAACTTGTCAGACTTCCTCTGGGGAAAGGTTGACACGACGGTGGGGCCAGACTGTGTTCTAAATGAACAAGTTCTCTGAAAGCTCAAGAAAAGGCTTTGTTTTACCTTTACTTGTGGTTTTCCCTCTCTTTCTTTTGGCCTGTTCTTCTGTGATGCTGGGTTTGGGGTTTTGTCCCTTGGAGGGCAAGAGAGAGGCAAGATCAACCCTTCCCAGGATGCCACTGGTGGTGCCCTACGTGTCCCCTGTGCCACATCCAAGCCCCAGAGGGACACGAGAGGATCAGGGGTGAGGAGCTGCTGCCTTTTCCCGTGAGGGTGAAGGGAAAGGGGAAAAGGGTCACCAGGACTGAGGAAGGGGTTATTGCTCTCCCTTCCCGTGCTCTTTCTGTGGGGATCACGCACCGCAAGGTGATGTCTCTCAGCTGTGCATCTCTGGCTGAAGCTGAGGGATGGAGTTAATTGGCATCGTTTCAGGAGCTTCACTTTCCATGCTGATGCTGTGGGGCTGAAGGAGACCATAAGGTCAGATGGGTTAATTTTATAGCAGGGAATCACGAGCCAGCGAGAGCTGGGTACAGCGTGTTCTGGCTGTGATCCTTTTCTTCTTCTTTCTTGGCCAAGTAGGACTGGCAAAAACAAGTATTTTTATTATTTTGTTTGTGTAACACCCCCTCTCCTTTAATGTGTGTAAATAGTCATTCTCAGGATGATGTCTCAGATGCAAAACTTGATTTTTCCAAGGGAAAAAAGGGCTAATTTGTTAGGATTCAAACAGCATAATGGATTAATGCTCTGCTTTTCTGGAACAGATTTTATTAACAAACGTTTTCAGTTATCACAGGAGAGAAATAATTGCACCATCAGCATCTATGGAATAATACATTCATCCCAGGGCATATGCTTTTTTTTAACTATTGCGTTCCTTTTGATTTTGAGCCAATGTATACTTGCAGGGAATTAAGGGGAGGAAATGAGTACAAAGCAGGATGACTGGTCAATAAACACCACGGTGATAAGGTTTCACGTTCTTCTTCCCCGCTTGGCACGCCGCGTCATTGAACCCTGCATGATGAATTGTAGCAGGGAGGACACAGTTTTCATTGCAGTGACAGAAGGACAAGCACCCTAAGCAAAACTGACATTTTGGCAGAGGGAGAGGTGAGGGGAGATGCATGCCAATACGTGACACTGTTTCGAATTAGACAGGAGTTTCCTGCTGTCATCCAAAAATAATAGCCGCGAGTTTTGTCCAAGAGAAAGGTAAGTTTCAGGAAACAATGCAAAGCCCTTTTTTTACCCCAGTTCAGATGACATACATCTTTCATGAGCAAATGTTGTAGCGAAATAGCGAAAGCCATGGCAACAGCGAGCGCTGGAGCGCTGTTGCTGGCATTGCTAGTGGAGGCTCCCAGGGTGACTCACTGCCTCCTGCAACAGAGCAGAGCATCGTTCGTGCGTGGAGATGTGTGCCTGGGTGGGACAGAGCCCACCCGGGAGCCACAGCGTCACCCTGGAGGCTTTCAGTGCCGTGCACACCCTGGACAGCATCTGTGAGCTGGTGACATCCGTGTGGCACGAGGGGACCGTGCTCCTCCCTCAGCCTGCAGACTCCTGTTAGCTCACGTGGCCCCTCTGTTTGGGCCAAGATCATCATAATGGGCTGCCATGACAAAAAGAAAATGCTCCTTTAGTTAGTTTGTTCTAATTTTCCAGCACAGTCAAAATAATTTTTTTGTTTGGTTGGTTTTGTTTGTTTGGTTTGGTTTTGTTTGTTAGTTTTGTTTTGTTTCGGTCTTGGTTTTGTTTGATTTGGGTTGGTTGGGTGTTTTTTTTTGTAATCTGTCCTCCTTCTAGATAATTCCCCTGTTTTTTCCCAAGCTGGCAGCACTCTACCTTTATTTTCACCCTATATTTTAACACCAGCAAGAAGACAGGGAGCACAGCAGAGGCAGCTTTGTTAAAAACAGTCTGATATATCCCACAATCAAGAGAAAAGGATGGAGCTGCAGGAAATTAAGGCACCTGTGGAAGCAATGAGAGGGTCTGGGCATGGTCTGGTGCACCCTGGGCCCTGGAAAGGGAAGGAGTGGAATAACTGCACCTTGGAAGTGTTAAAAATTGTATAGGTGTGATGCAGAGGGACATGGTTTGGTGGTGGACCTGGGTGGTAACGCTGGGTTAAAGGTTGGACTCGATGGTCTCAGGGGTCTTTTCCCACCTAAACTATTCTATGATTCTATTTCCTATCCATCTGTGCCCATGAATATCACATATAGATAGATTTCCACACAAAAATGCAGCGTGGAACCTAAACTCTTCTATGATTGTATTTCCTATCCGTGTGTGCCCATGAATATCACATTTAGGTACATTTCCACACAAAAACGTAGTGTGGAACCTAAACTATTCTATGATTCTGTTTCCTATCCATGTGTGCCCATGAATATCACGTACAGATACATTTCCACACAAAAACATAGTATGGAACCTAAACTATTCTACGATTCTGTTTCCTATCTGTGTGTGCCCATGAATATCACATTTAGGTACATTTCCACACAAAAACGTAGAGTGGAACCTAAACTATTCTATGATTCTGTTTCCTATCTGTGTGTGCCCATGAATATCACGTACAGATACATTTCCACACAAAAACATAGTATGGAACCTAAACTATTCTACGATTGTATTTCCTATCCGTGTGTGCCCATGAATATCACATACAGATACATTTCCACACAAAAACATAGTATGGAACCTAAACTATTCTACGATTGTATTTCCTATCCGTGTGTGCCCATGAATATCACATACAGATACATTTCCACACAAAAACATAGTATGGAACCTAAACTATTCTACGATTGTATTTCCTATCCGTGTGTGCCCATGAATATCACATACAGATACATTTCCACACAAAAACATAGTGTGGAACCTAAACTATTCTACGATTCTGTTTCCTATCCGTGTGTGCCCATGAATATCATATTTAGAAACATTTCCACACAAAAGCGCAGGGGGTTGGTCCTTCCTCCCCCTTTTCCCTCTCTCGCAGATGACTTCAGTCCCTTCCTCACATCCTGTGAGTGGATGTGTCTGCTTGGAATGGAGGACTAAGATCAGACTGTTTTACACCTGCTCAGAGCGAAGCCTGGTCCCAACACCTTTTCGCAGGGGATTTGCACTTCAGATGGTGCTTCGAGGAGCGGCAAAGAAACACCACTAGGGCACTTGGAGCTATTTGGGTTTCTCAAGCCTGGGGTTTCAGAACAAACCAAGAAACTATCTCTAAGGATAAAGGGGATAAAGAATATATATATTTTTAAAAAGGGTAAATGGGGAAAAAAAATCCACAAATCTATGCCTTTCCTGGCATATCCAATTCATGCTACTGTCATTTTTGTTAAGAAATCAACTAATTTTTTGTAAATAGATGAGCATATGCATCACTGTCTGGAAATCCATCTGAGAGCATTACATGGTCTCTTCAAATGGATCAATTTTTTTTTTTTTTCTTTTTTTGGTTGCTGACCTCCCATCTGCTTTTTTAAGTAAAACTGACAGAAGTTTCATTTCTGTTTGCAGGAGAGGCCACCGTTCCTTGCAGACCCACATGTCTGATAGTGATTTCTGGAATTGTCCCCTCCTTACAAAGAGTGCCTTTTAGTCCAGGGAAACAAGACAGAAGTTTTGCTTGAAAAAGGATGATCAATCCCAATGTGGCACAAACTGTCATAAGAAAAAGTGAATTTATAACCTAAAGGTGCAATGGAAGCAAATCTTTTTCCAAATCTTCATGTGGTGACATATCAACAGTTCCAGAACTCTGTCCTAATAATAAATTTTAAGACACTTCCTTTGGCTGAGCAGCCCTTGACAATGATCTCAGGGATCTTTCTCATCAGCCATTTATTTTTTTTGTTGGTTTGGTTTCTTGTGCATGAGTTTCATGTCTTTGCCAGCTTGCAGGATCCTTCTGCATTTAGATAGATCTCAGCTTGCTGTGGATCTGGGATCTGTGTTCTCCCTTGGAGAGGTTCTCGATGCCCTCTGGAGACATCTGTGGCTGTTGTCCATTTGTTTTGTCATGAGTACATTAAATACATCTTAATGTTCAGCATTTTTATTTCACATGGTTAAATAGCCTTCTGAAAAAGCCATTTTTAAAAATTACAAAAATACCGAAGTTGTGTAATGCAAAGGATACAAGCACATATTTCTCACTTGTTTTATAATCCATGTGGAATAATGTATTAATACTTGGTGTAGTGTGAAGATCTCTGGTTCAGCAGATCTTGATCACAAGACCTTGAATTTCAATTAGGATGTTATGCCTCCACAAGCATCAGGCCTGAGGCATTCAGAATATTAATATCTGCTTCCCAAAATCCTATTGAAAACCCCATGCCACATTCATCACCATAAAAATGAGAAATGCAATAAGAAAATAAAAAAAGCGGACTCTGGTTTTATGTGTAATTGATTCCTCCTCACGACGTGACCATTATTTAAGAACTGTATCTGCAGGCTTGACATTATTAATACAAATAGTCGCTTTTTAATAAAATCTTTCAGCTGACCCAAGCCTTACCCTCGTGGCTCGTTTATAATCCTGATTGTGAGGAGCCAGGCTGGATGCTCAGCTCTATCTGTTGCATCCTGCTCGCTGGGAGTCTCACAGGCACTGTAGCTGTAGGAGTGATGGAGCTTTAATAACATTTTTATTTGTGTTCAGTATGACCTGACTGGCAGGGGCAGATGTGTGTATTCTGAATTAAATGGAATATAACTCCCGTGGGGCCTCCGCTGGGCCGTTTGTTTGCAAACAAAATCTCTTGGAAACAATGGTCTTTGTCCCCTTTCTTGCTCACACTCTTCTTTTCTGGACCAGTAAGTGTTAACACATGTGATGGAGGGAGGAGGAGTATGGAGCAACACAACCTCTCTGTGCACTGGACAGATGTCCTCAAAGATAAATGCAGCCTAAAATATAAGCAGCTCCTTCCTCTCTGATGGGCGCTCGGGGAAAGCAGAACGATCTCAAATATCATCATTTTTTTGTGCTTGCAGGACATTTTTAGAGAATGTATTTTTGTGGAAGCATCAGCAGTTTCTTTTTATCTCATTATTGGCCCAGAGGTATTTGTATCCATGGGTCCCTAAGCTACAATGTGCCAGCAGGGACCACCCTGAAATATCCTGGTGTGGGAACCTGACACTTCAGCTGGGGTTCCTCAAATTAAGTAGGAGACAATGTTTGCAGTATAAATATGTATATGTACGATCATATAAACCAAGCAAAACAGCAGAGCAGGGAAAAATTTAAGTTACAATAATGTCAATGTATAAAGTTGGTATTTCAAAAGAAGATGAAGCTCAGGATTAATTTACATTACCTGAAAGGTTTACTTTGTGACCACCATCAGGTGTGCTAACCGTGGAGATTTGGGTTTTGGGGATATTGGTGAGGCAGAGGTGTGGCTGCTACTAAACAGCAATTACTAACGCCTCAGCCTTGCTTTAGGGTGACCCCTTTGTGCTGAGGGACGATCATCTAGAATTTAAAAATGAACAGGCTTGATGACACTTTGTGACAAAGCTCTTTCCTATTGGCTGATGCATTTGTAGAGGGTAAAGAGAATTTTAAAACTCTGTTTCTATAACTTTTAGTTGGTTTTTTTTTTTTTGGTTGGGTTTTTGGGTTTTTTTTTGTTTGGTTTTTTTTTTCTTTGTTTGTTTTTTGGGGGTTTTTTTGGGTTTGTTGTTGCTGTTGTTGTTTTTAAAATTTTTTTAAACCAAATAGAGATTGTTTAGGGGCTGGCAGATGACTGTGTCAACACTCTTCTCTCTGAGGTCTGTAAACTCTCACTGCCATCTCTACAAATCTAGATTATATTAACAAGCAAAAGATAATTTCATTTAAAAAGTCCAACAACTAATTTGTGGAAGTCATTATGAAAAAAAAAAAAAAAAAAGCACAGAATAATTAACTTCTCAGTTGGGCACACTGTTTGCCATTTGGAGGGCTTGGCACATTAGAAGCTGCAGACAGTGGAAGAAATTTTGAGAAATGTTTTGAAATTTCAATTTTCGTGTGATTTTGACAACTGGGAATGGCAGTGAGGTCTGTCCACCTTCTCCTGGATGCGTAGCCCCGACTTCAGCGAGGTGTCTCATTTGGATATATCCACGTTCACATGAGGTTCACTTCCAGTTCCGAGCAGCAGAATTTTGCCTACGGCAGAAACTGATGTAACTCTCATTTTCTGTGCCATCTGACAGTTTGGCCCATTGCTTTCCCAAAACTTCTGAAAGAGAAAAATAAGGTGGTTTTTTGTTGCTGCTGTGTCTTAGTTACAAAAAATCAGGGGTTCAGCCAGGGCACAGCACGGATTAAATTGAGTGGGCACTGCTTTCAGTACCAAAAAGTTGAAAATAAAGACGATGAGGGCTGAAAGAGAGGGGAGATGTGTTTCAGTGATTCTTTCCCTCTAGGCAACCACAGTCTCTTAACCAGAGCTAAGGCAGCTAATTGGAATCCTCTCTTTGGAACATTGATCAGTTCCCAGATAGTCTAATGAGCTGCTAAAGCATCCCAGGCTGGAATCAATTGTAACTAAAATCTTGCTGTTCCTTAACCAGGACAAAAAAGAAGGAACATTTAAAACCATAAAGCTTAGCAATTCATAACCTTAAAGGCATTACTGCTCACAATCAGAAATATTTTAACTACCATTTGACCTGAAGAGCAGCAGAAATACTACGGTATCTTCAGATTCTGCCTATTATTAATTAATTTTTTGTTCTAGAATTTGTAACTTCATACTGGAAAAAAACCACAACCCAACCCCTTGCTGACTCGTATTATGATATTTATTTTATTAATGCTTAAAATTCCCTTTCTGTTTCAATCATATTATAACAATATGGCAATAACACAAAGGAAAATGAAATTACCGGTTATGTTGCAAATAAAATATAGGAAAATAAAATAAAAATATCCACTGTTTTGATAGGCAGCTTTTTCTATTTAAATGAGGTTTTGGGAGGCTTGATGATACAAAAATACAGTCGAGAAAGTTAAAAAAAAAAAAAAGCAAGCCAACACAACAGTAAAACATGATTTAAGGAAAGTGTTTGAACATTGTAGGAGAAAATGATTTCTAGAAGTTATAGTCCATGTAGCAGTGATAGGAGAGAACATGGGAGGAATATAATCTGATCCTGGTGATTGCATGGAAAGATGTTCAGCTGGGGTAGGCACTGGTGGGCACAGATGTCCCTTGGAAATGAGAATATGTGTAGGAAATAAGAGAATATACGTAGGAAAAAGTTATTATTCTGCCATTTCCTCTTAAAAGTGGTGCTTGCATCTGTGAATCTCTAATTAAAGCCGAGGGCAAGTGCATCCTTTGTATGTGGGTGCTGGGTTTCTCTTGCTGTCTGTCAGAGGAAACCCGATCTCATCATACTTTAATTAATTAATTAAAGACCAAGGGACCTGTGATGGAGCTCCCTCTCCACTCTGGCTTGAGTGACAGTGCTGAATCCAATGCCAGTGTCATTTTATTGCAGTCTTTGTAGTCGTTTATTTGTCTGATGGATAGCTGGAAATATTTTTCTGTTCCTCAGGTGGTTTCTTTGGAGGATTGGAAGATCCGTGTTTATTGATTATTGACTCAGTTATTGTGTTTCCTCAAAATGAAGGTTTCTGTCAGGCAGAAATCAGAATGAGCTCGTGCCAGGTTGGGTTCAGAATCTGCCCCAACAGAGGCTAAAAAAGAGGTTTTGTCTGAACCGTATCAATCCACGCATAGAAAAGAGGGGAACGGATCCAAAGTTTTCCAGAATTTAGTTAAAGCCTGAATTTGGGGCAGAGAGCAGCATGCTGTTTGGCACCCAGTTTGCAGCCAGCTGCTGATGGCCACAGGAATGGCAGTGTGAGGAAAACGAGGAATTCATGACCTCAGACACATGAGCCCCACTGGCACAGGAACCCACACATGAACGTGCTGCTGTGTGCTCAGAGAAAAGGAAAAAATCCTGATTCGTATTTGCAGGGATTATTCCCTTTCAGGCTTTAATTTTGCATCCCTCTCTCCCTCTTCTCCATGTGAGAGGTGAAGCAGAGAGTTGCATCTCCCCCAAAGTCATGCAGTAGCTCCAGGATGAGGATTGTGACAGCATATTCAGTCATTTTGGCCAAATGAAATTCTACTGGAAGGAGAAAACTCATCTCTGTGGGGACAGGCTGCCTGTAACAACAGTGGGAGACATGGAGAGGGCTGGAAAATAAAGAATATCCTCACTCCTTTCCCACTGAATGAAAAAAAACCAGAAAATCAGAGGGTGCTGCTCTATTTGTTCCCAGGGAATTTGGGAATATCCTACCTGAAGAGATCCTTTCTGGGATGCTCCACACCAGGGCTGGCCAAAGGCTTGTGACCTTCCAGCCTGAGCCCTTCTGCTGTAACGAAAAGGTGCATTGCCCTGAGGTGGCCTTACTGAGAATTAAAAACAAAATATTGCAGATGTTGCTGGGATGAAAGATGTGAGTCCTTCCTCAAGAAACGCTGGTCCTGCTCCTCCAGAGGAGTGCCCTGCCTGAAACTCTCGGTTTGGCAGCTAGGATACGATGCCAAGGATGACAGATCAAAAACTGGTGGAAAAGCAGTGGTGCAAAACCCCAAATGACCTGGAAAAAAGTGATTTTTTGGCTCCAGCCAGGGTGAGCTGCCCCACCTGGATGTGGGACACATAGAAATACAGTGCAGAGCAAAGCTTCACAGAGCTCCAGGACCAGCTCTGGTCTCCCAACAGAAAATGTGTGTCTGAGCTCAGAGTCAGACCTGATGGCATCCCAAATCTGCCGGAAGAGAGACATAACAGGACTGTTTGATTTAAATAAAAATTTTCCCAATTCCTTTTTTTTTGTTTGTTTTCCCATTCACAGAATTATCCTGGCCTGTTTGTAGCAATGGTGGAAAACTGCTCGCATTTTTACATTGGAG
Source organism: Acanthornis magna (assembly GCA_036785705.1). Taxonomy (NCBI): domain Eukaryota; kingdom Metazoa; phylum Chordata; class Aves; order Passeriformes; family Acanthizidae; genus Acanthornis; species Acanthornis magna. The sequence goes on along the minus strand of JAWUZG010000170.1, from coordinate 1,204,504 downwards.
TGGCTTAGAACTACATTTCCTATATATATGTAGTTATATGTTACACATCAATTATAATATAATATATGCCCATCCCTGGCAGTGTCCAAGGCCAGGTTGGACAGGGTTTGGAGCACCTTGGGACAGTGGAAGGTGTCCTGCCCATGGCAGGGGTGACACTGGATGGCCTCTAAGCTCTCTGCCAACCCAACCCATCCCACGATTTGGAGAATTTCAGATGTTGCAGGATTCCAGCAGCCATGGGCAGCTGGTGTCAGGGTCAGCCTACAAAGGGTGCCACGAATATCCAGATTGTGGATCAAATGCCTGCTTTATGTGCTGGCTGCCCGTGCCAGGACCCTTATCCTTCCTCGTGTGCTGCTCCAAGGGGGAGGCAGAGGGATGGAAAAGAACGGTGACCACAACCTCAACAACTACGTGGCTGCAAATTAACAGTGCTCGTGTTTCTGCCAGTTCCCCTGCGCTCTGCCCAGTGCCCACTGGATCCCAACTCGGCTGAAAAGCAGCAGAGCTGGCTGCTAACAGCCCCCAGGCTTCCAAGCACCTCTGACTACCCTCCAGGTTTATTACTGATTTTCCTGTGTGTTCCAGCTCCACGCTGTCTGCTCTGATTTATTCCATATGTCCCAAATTGAAATATGTCATGGTATGGAGGAAGTCAGTAATCCCTCTCAAGTTTCTGTTGAATACTGCTTGAATCTATCTGCTGTCTGTTCTTTATGCAACCCCCTGGAAAAAGCCTGAAATGGTCTGAAATACCAGCTGCTTCTTTCTTTTCCAGTCCTGCTTTATCTTCAGATAGTTGACTTTTCAGTATTAAATGCTACGAACCCACACTTGGGCTCGGATTGGAAACGCAAAAGGGACAAGGAACATTAAATATTGTCACTTCGGGCTGTGTTTGCTGTGCTGTAATCACCTGTCCGTGATGTCAGGGGTGCAGGTACCTCCTGCCCTGCCCTGTGCCACCCCAGGGTCAGTCCTGGGACAGCAGTGGCACGAGGACGGTGGCATATCCACAGTCTGCAAGGAATTTAGGCACCTCTCCTGTCTCTGGGATGTGTGGCTCCTTCACTGTGCTGTGGAAGAGTAATCTTCTCTGCACTCCCCTGTTTGAAAAAGAAAAAAAATCGCTCCCTGCTTCACTGCAAAGCTGAATCTCCTGAGCTATTTTTAAAACTAGATTTTAAAAAAAACCCAGTCTTGCTGATGTATATAGCTGTTGTATGCCCTGTGAAATGGGCACGGAACAATGAACTTTTCTGCCCTGGATATGACCTACAGGGAACATTAATGTTTCCTTCGCTCTGAATTTCATGACATGGTTTGTAAAGGACCTTTTCCTTTCTTCTTTTCTTCTTCTTTTTTTTTTTTTTCCCTCAGAGAGAAGGCCTATAGCTCTTACATTAAAAGAAGAAAAAAGAAGAAAAAAAGAAAAGAAAAGAAAAGAAAAGAAAAGAAAAGAAAAGAAAAGAAAAGAAAAGAAAAGAAAAGAAAAGAAAAGAAAAGAAAAGAAAAGAAAAGAAAAGAAAAGAAAAGAAAAGAAAAGAAAAGAAAAGAAAAGAAAAGAAAGAAAAGAAAAGAGAAAAGAAAAGAAAAGAAAAGAAAAGAAAAGAAAAACAAAAAAAAGGAAAAAAGAAGAAAAAAGAAAAAAAAAAGAAAAAAGAAGGACAAAAGAGAAAAAAAAGAAAAAAGAGGGAAAAAAAAGAAAAAAAAAGAGGAAAAAAGGAAAAAAATTTAAAAAAAGAAAAAAAAAGCTTGTGGGACTGCACTGCTGTATTTGCATCTTCATTTATTCAGGGTTTGTGTCCAGACTGACAGCTGGCAAAGGCAAAATGCAAGGGGCAGTGCTTTCTCAGGGACTGGGCAGTGAGAGTTGAAAGAGCCAAGACCCAACTCTCTGTTTTCTGACTGCCGCAGCCATAATTTTGACTTTCCAGAAGCACTGCATGGCACACACCTCGTTCTGGGGACAGAACAAGGAATATTGGAACACGAGGGATGATGCTCCTGCTGTTTAAAGCATCACTGAGAGTTCTCCAGGTGCCCCAGCAGGAAAGGATGGATTCAAAACTACTCCAGAAACCACAATATACCTGTCCAAACTGCCCAGCAGTAGAATAAAAAACAGATTATTTAAACGTAAAATGAGGATGATAAAATACTCCTTGATCAATTCACTGAAGCCTATACTAAATTAGGGTTTCTTGCAGTAAGTTTCGGAATTTAGCTAAACAGGCAGTTAATATAGTTTGTAATATCTAGGAGAATAAAATATTTCATTTTCTTCTGAGTTATTTTGTCACTTCCATATATTTATAAATTTTCTTCCCTTTTTGGTGAAGAATTCTAGACTATTGAAATACATGACCATCAATAATTTTAAACACTTCTCCTGAAATACCAATAAAAAAGATGACAGCCAAGTGAGGAGTTGGTGGGAAATGTGTTTCAGTCAGGCATTGAATTTCAGGTGGTCACAACACTTCTCTTACTGGTCCATATGACATTTATTTTAAATGCAATGCACATACAGGAGCAATGAATGAAACACTGTGTTAAATGGTTTCATGAAAAGTAAATTACTTTAGGGGAAGGCAAAAACCCCTCTGGTGACTCACCATGCATCACAAGAAATAAATCCAGAGAAATATTCCCGCAATGGTTGTTATGGTTCTTTGTGTATACATTTTCTTAATTATTATTTCAATAAATTATGAATGATCAGCATATAAAAATTTAGGCCAAACAAATGAAAAGTGTGAACCACAGGCTGATGCATATTAGTGAGTGTTGGTGTTTGCTTAGGGACTTGTGGCAGGTTTATCTTCCCTGATCAATTCCCTGGTCCTAAAATCAGTTTGTGTGGAAAACCGAACAGAAATCCACACACAACTGCATCGCACCTGAGCCTTTTTTAACTGAGGTGGTTGGTCTGCTGCTCTGCTGTAGCAAGTTCCACTCATCAAAAAGGGAAATTTTTGGAACTGGTGGGATTTTTTCCACTTCTAAGTAGGAATATAATTTTTAAAAATTATCTATCACCTCGTTTCTCGGAGTCTAAAGACCCATTTATGGCTCCTTTGAGGCCAATTTTTGATCAGTTTGACTGCTTTGGTATGAGTTGATAATTGCTGCATTCAATACTTTCCCTTTCTCCCCATTAGCGAGGAATATTGGTAAAAAATACATTAAATATTTCTATCTGTTTTATGTAATGTGGATGTATTAATGAACATTAATAATTTAATCTTTTACTTTCTAAATAATTAATATATATCAAAAGGAGAGGCACAGAGGGAAAAATTTGAATTTTCTATAAGAAACACCAGAAGGCTTTGAGAATGTTTTCCCGAAAAATATGTATAATCTGTAGTATTTTTTTTAATATGCATTGTTGCTTTATATGAAATGATGCCTTATCCAAGTGCTACGTACCATTTTGAGAAATACTGGTGTGGCAACTAGAAAATGGTATTTTCATAGGATTTTAAATCATTTGTATTTGGTATTTTGTATTTTACCATTGGAAAATGGTATTTTCATAGGATTTTACAATCATTTGTATTTGGTATTTTGTATTTTACCATTGGAAAATGGTATTTTCATAGGATTTTACAATCATTTGTATTTGGTATTTTGTATTTTACCATCAGAAAATGGTATTTTCATAGGATTTTACAATCATTTTTTCGTGTGGATTAGCTTCTTGGTTAAATATAAACATATATCAGTGTCTGTGGTACCTGATGCATCAGAATGGTTCCTGAAATTCTCTTTCCAAGAACACAGAGAGACTGTGGCTCAGAGAGGAAACTGTGCCTGTGAATTTCTAACTGAGAGCTTGGCTGCAGGCAGCCCTTGGAAGCCACAGTTTAATTTTGAAGGATCAATAAAAACCAGCGTATGCTGCAAGAAGCTTCATCTCCTCGTCTTCTAAAATCAGCTTTTATCATCTAGGCCTGGAGCTGGTGAGGAAAAAGGAGTGGAGGAAAGGAAACAATCAATCCACTCGTCCTCCAGAATTCCTTCTGCTCTTGAAAGTGGAAATGTGAAAGTTGTTATTTTTAACCATTGCTGCTGCTTACAATAACCAGGGACAGCACACCCCCTCCCCAAAACAAGGAGAGAACAATCTGACGCAATTTTCTCAGTTATATGTGTTATTAGCAATAATACTATTTAATATTATTAAATAGGGAGGAAATCCCAAGGCATGGAAATGTAGGACACGGAAGCAGACACAGAAATGGGCAAGGCACACCATGAGATAAGATTGGGCCCACCAAGGTCATCATTCTTTTACAAATAAATCATATGGCACTTAAGTTATTCAACATTTTGGGTTCTACAGGGTGGAAAAATCGAGGTTGTTGCAGTATTTCGTCCACAGACTTGTGCACAGGGAGCTGCAGCTCTGCAAAATGACTCTAATTAGCTGAAGATTGTCAAGGAGAAAGAGATTCCCATCCACCAGAGCAAGGCCACTGCTGCCCAGTAGTGCTGTGGGTTTCCTTTATTTACAATATCTGGCTCTGTTTTTTATGTTCTGTGAAATGAATGAGTTTGTATTGAACCTGCACTTTAACACCACAAGATAACACTGTTCTTCCAGCTTGGTTTCCAGGAAAGAAAAAAGCTGCTCAGATGTTCCCCAGCTAGAAGTTTTGTTTGTTTTCTGTGGGTTACATCCCAATTTCTTGGATAAGGCTTCCTATCGCTGCTCTAGAAATGCAATAAATGGGGTCAGTCACATTATTGTTGGTGATGGACAGCAGTCAAAACCCCCAGAGCTTTGGATCAGCTTGGACAGACACCGATAAATCTGAAATTTCTGAACTCCAGGAGGCTCCTCTGACCACCTCTTTAACGCCCCACTTTATTAAAAGTTTCTAGCAAGGAGGTCTCAAAGTCTGTTTGTTTTTATACTTTTTGCCTCACTGGCCGCAACTTGTTTTCACTTTATGGCAGATAAATTTGTGTTTCAGTCGTGGGGCACTGGTGCCAGGCGTCTCTGCTCCAGTCTCTGACGCAGCTGCGAGACCTTTATCAGCCCTAAGGCTCCAATGAAAAGGGTAGCAACAAAATAATGATGAAAATCTGGCTTTTCCCACCTAAAACAGTTGTTTGGAACACCAAAGCTGACTCATTGCCTTCAGCACACCAAGAAAATGTTGTGCAATTCTCTGCTTTCCTCAGAGTGGCAAAGATATGAAGCACACAAGGAGGTCGCACGTTGTTATGTTTAAATATTTGTCAATATTACATATTTTATCTTTCTTTGAAGGACGTGGTAAGTACTTCTAAGCCAGTTATTTTTCTGTTTACTTTTTTTTAGTATCCCTTATGCTCACTTAAGAACTTTTAACAAATTAAATCCCTTTTTCCTCAGAGTTTTGTGGACAATTTTACTTTTTTTTTTTTAATAACTTTGTGCGATTTGTAACTGAAGACTCTTCTTTCTTATTTTATCTTCCTGACTGAAAAATCACCACACCTAAAGACCATCCCAATGACCTAATTTCAGAGTTTACCTAAACTAAAAGAAGGTGAGACGCCAATAACTCACTTGCCATGCTGCTCCAGAAGCATTGGATTTTTCTGAGGACGAAAAATTTCCAGTTATTGCATATTCCACGGATTTCCATCCCGCCTGATTCTAGGAAGAGATTTCTTGCGAACGTCAGAAATTTAACTCATGCCATTTCTTCATTTGGAAGGCATAACAAGCTGTAACTATTAATAATTACCAGCCAGATTCCTGACTGTATTTTTATCATTGGAATGTTGGACCTGGAAATAGCAGCCCAGGCACACATGCACACACACCAGGCTCCCAAAGAAAACACCTCCAGAAGAAAGCAGTACCTATAAAACCTGAAGTGCTAATTCATCGAGTTTAGATGATGAAGTGAATAATTAGCAGCCTTCTACAGAATAATCTGGTTTGTAGATTATCGAATCTGTTGCCAGTGTTAAAATTTTCCTGTCCCCACAGAGGAGGGTTTAAGAGTCTAAACCAAATAAACCAACCAATATCTCATCAAAATTTCCTGCGTTTCCTCTACTTTCCCACTTGGCTTCATTTGTTTGCAAAATCCTTTAGCAACAGAGTTGTGGGCATTTGAAATATATGTATTTCATCCAGGCTGAATATCTGGTAAATACTCCTCTCTGAAAACAAAAGAAAACAAAGCAAATAAAAGAAACTCTTACTATTTAAAATAACTCCAGAAAATAAACCTCTTATCAAAATATTTCAGTTATTAGTCATGGAATAATATCTGATTAATGCCCAAAATAATTTATGTTTTCAGAAAAGAAAAGGCAACATTTTCAGTGCAGATTTTCCCCTGCAGTGCCTTCTTCCTTTTCTCTTGTGAAAAATAGTGATATTTATTGGTGCTTAATAAGGACTCAGTGATTTATTCAGCATTGCCCTCCAAAAGACAGCTTTTCAAATGACTGGATAAAAGGAAAACAAAGAGAACATCAAGTCTCTGCTGCAGCAGAGCGCAGTGATTTCGCAAACCATGAGAATGAAATTTAGATTTGCAGGAAACCTAAGATATAGGTAGAGCCGAGTGGTCCTTCCCTGTTCATGACCCACTGGCTCTCTTCTCGCTGCAGAAATTCCGTAATTTAATCTTGTAGGTGAGGGTACCTATTGAGAAATTGTGGAATTTCTCACCCCAGGAATTCTGTTATTTCATCTTTTAGGTGAGGGTAGTTATTGAGAAATTGTGGAATTTCTCACCGCAGAAATTCCGTAATTTAATCTTGTAGGTAAGGGTACCTGTAGAGAAATTGTGGAATTTCTCACCGCAGAAATTCCCTGATTTAATCTTGTAGGTGAGGGTACCTATAGAGAAATTGTGGAATTTCTCACCGCAGAAATTCCCTGATTTAATCTTACAAGTGAGGGTAGCTATTGAAGGCTCAAGCTCGGAGCATCTCGTGGCTGAGCATTTTGGCACAAAAGGAGGTACAGAATGAGGCTCCCAGGGGTCGTGGCTCTCACAACACCGCAGTGGCAGCGGCACTCCTGCAGCAAGGCAAAAATCAACTCAGACTGACACCAAAACACAGAAATTAAGGGAACCCCGAGAGCCTTCTAAGCTTGCCCCTCACCACAGCCATCTCCCAGGCTGTCACACCCCATTTTCCACACATGGCTGGGGAGAAGCAGCTGGTGAGGCGAGGGCTGCACGGGGTTTATTCGGTTTATTATTTGGTTTATTATTATTATTATTATTATTTATAATAATCAATTATTATTGATCAGTCCCAGGTCTACACCAAACCAAACGCTATTTCTGGGTGCTCTCCTTTGGATCCCACCTGTGGGAAAAGCTGGAGACAGACGGCAGGCTCTCATCCCCTTGTTTTTCTGGGATGACGGTAATTGGGAGCACTCCCGAGTTCAGAGACAGAGGCTGAGAACAGGAAATTGTAGCTGGACTGGCAGAGGCACGGCCACATTCTGGCACCTTGTCCGTACATATGCGCTGGAGGAGCGCATACCTTTGAAGATGAACTCCATGTGCTATTTCGGAATGTTTATACACGGAAAAACCGGTTTCAACACCGGCTTTGGTACCTCTCAAATAAATGAGACAAGAAAGTGAAACACTACTGTTCCGCGAGCTCGCTAATCTGGTCCTGATTCTAGGCTCTGCAGTGTATTTATCATGCTCCGCAACATGTGGTGTCTAGAGGAAATGCTACCTTCTTTCAGCAGTCTGGCAAATGTGTTCTGAGATAGTCTAACGACAGGAATGATTCAAGAGGTTTCTCCGGTTTGCTCTGGGTAATCTGGACACAAGTGCTTTTAAATGGTGTTTTCAAAACTTTCCATGAGATAATGGCGGTTCTTACGCGGTTTACTTCAAAGAGAAGCAGATATCTCTGTCCCCTCTTGCACATCTAAAGGCACCATGCCTTGGAGTCAGGCATTATATCCTCCGCTGTGCACCCCAGGCATCAGAGTGAGGTGGAATAATTTATCTCTCCAATTAAAAGGAACTACGGGAATGGTAAAGGTTTTGAACCAACTCTTGATAGGTGAACTCTTTCCCTTTATTGGTCCCTCCCGTGCGGGAAGTGGCTGTAGCAGCACAAGGGGAAAGCCACCAGACGCAGCTGGGTTAAAATCCTTTGTCACCTGACTGCTGAATTCACGCAGAGGCATTTTTGGCTGGTGGCCTCCAACAGCTGGCCCCGCTGCAATCAGAGTTTGTGAGCGCTGCTGGTGGGGTATTGTCTATTTTCGTGCCCGTTTCCCGGGCTGGAATGCCTGGAAGGTGTCAGCAGGCTGTGCTGGCCCGTCACCGCCTCGGGAAGGTGAGGCGTTGATGGATCCTGCGCTGGGCGCCAGCCCCAAGCCAGAGTGACACGGCTTGGGGTGCCTGAGACCACCGAGGGGAGAAGGAGACAGGGTGAGGGGATCACGGAGCATTTGGGATAGCAAAAGTGAGGAGAGGACCCTTCGCAGGAAATGCTTTCAGCCTGGTGATCGCTTGGCGATCTGCAGCGGAATTCCATGAAATTGCACACTCGGGCTGCTCCAAACCTTCTCTTTCGGAGCCTTTGGCTCTCCATTGATGATCTGATGTTGATTCATTAACTCACGTGCCCTGCAGTTCCACCAAAACTGAAATAAAAAGGGACAGAAAGGTCCTGAAGGTGCGATTTGCTGTCCTGTGGAGCTGAGCTCACCGAGCCAAGGTGGGCAGGAGCACACACGGGGAGAGCAGGCGTGGAACAGTGTCTGTGCTGTGCTCCTCAAAAACAGAGCAACCTCTCACATCTGCCTGTCAGAGTCACAGCCAAAGCCAATTCCACGAGTGCAAGAATCCAGGGCTGTCCCTGTTGAGTTCAAGGATATTTGGGGTGTGTGTTGGGGGTCTCACAGCCTGAGTCCCACACCAGGGGTTATGGCACGGTGGCCATGGAGCACAGCTGATAAAAATCCCCGAGCAGTGACAAATCTCCTATTTGCCTAATCCTAATCCTGATGTCACAGGTACTGTGCCATGCCATGAATTCAGAATTATATGGCATCTTGGCCTTCAATATTCCCATCCTAAATTCCTCCTAGAGCTCACTCCTCTGAAGAAAGGGCTTTCCAACTCACTATGTATTTTAAATAAATTTCCGCATGAAAAACTTGCAGTCTTTGTTCAAATTATCCATAAAAGACTTGAATTCTGTAACTCAAGGAGTACTAAAGAAGGAAATGCTTAGATTAGTGGTTAGTAGTTGTGCATATGTACTAGAAAAGGGACAAGCAAAATTCCAGCAAAAATAAGGAGTTTTTATTCAACAGAAAACTATCCTGGAGTTCAGATACTAAATCTTTGTCAAAAGTCATTACTAAGATCATAACAACAAAATATGGATTAAATTTCCTTCTTCCTGAATATGAATCAGCCCTCCTCTTCATTAAATAATTATGAAGGATAATACTGTAGGATCAGGAAGGGTCTTTCTCTAAGTCAATGGATAATTCAATATTCAATCTCCATCAGTTCCTATGTTTACACATTGCCTTGCCAAGATGTCAGTGGAAAAGTGCCTGCCATTGTTTCTGAATATCAGCTATTAATTAAGCTGCTTGGATTTTGTCTTTGAAGATAAAGTTTGCTTATAACGAATGAAATTTGCTTTAAGACTCAGAGGAGCTAGCATGCAAAAAATCTTGTTGCTGAGACACAGGATGCACCGCGTTTTCCCTTTCCTGTGTGTTCTCCTATTTATTAATAAAGCAAAACAAATCCATCAAATCCCAAAGCTGAGCAATCTGAATTAATTGAAAGCCATCGACCATTTCTGCTTCCTCCCATCGTCCTTGGCCAGTGATCGAGCATGTGGTAGATCCTTTAGCACCACAGTTAATTGTTTATACTACAAAGTCAGCCTTCCTTGCTGGCTTGGATGCTCTTGCCAAGTGGAATTATAGGCCTGGTCCCCCGCCAGAGTTTACTCCCAGACTTCATTATTTCGGCGTTTCTTTGTGCGGGGCTGGGCTGTCGGTGGGGCTGGCAGGAGCCACTGCAGCACTTCTGTGCACACATCCCGGGGGCTGCGGGAGCAGAGCGAGGATCCTACACACACAGAGATATCACAGAAAAGACCTCCCTTCCACCCCCAGTGCGGCAAAGAGAAGCTCGGAAAACCACGGGCGAAGATCACAAAGGACCCTGAACTCATTTCTAAGGGAATTCTGGATTTTGCGTTAGCATCCTCAGTTCCTTGCAACGCTTCCTAGAAGGTGGATCATCGCTGGACACCTGACTGGTCCTCCTTGCCCACACAGATAGACAAAACAATTTATTGCCCAAAACAAGTCTTTTGAAGAGCCTACAGTCGAAACACCATCCTGGCCCTGCTGGAGCTCTGTAGAAATCCCAGAGAGCTGCTGTGGCTCTCCTCGCGGTCCCATTGTCGAGGTTATGCAAGCGCTGCAGGGCACAGTGTGGAGTAAACGAGAGCTGCTGTAACCTCAGAGGAATGGTTATAAATTGAGAGAAATGGTGAAAATTCTGATAGAAGGGAATTGCCTTTTGCCAGATGAACTTGTGCAAATGATTGCTCATTAAGAACACGACAAAATTCCAACCAGGTGTATCGTGAAGTGGACATACAGAGTATAGCAACAGCATCATTTCTCCTTCCATCCCCAAACTTCATTAAAAATTAAATTTAAAAATTTTTTTTAAAGAAATTAAAAATTAATTTAAAAAATCCAGGGCACAAAGGTGCACCTGAGCAGCTGAAAGAAAAGAAAAATCTTTTTCCCATTTCCTGCATCCTTCCATCACTGCCTTCTCCTTTATTTTCTTCAAATAATACTCAAAAAGATTATCTTCCCTGGTTTAGTGAAAGGCTTAGTGAGCACAGCCCTGTGAGCTGAGGGCTCATCCCACAGCTGCTGCTGGAGCTGAGCTTTTTTCCCTGGGCTTCCAAGGCCTTGTTGTGCTCTTCGTGTCTCTGAAGAGCTTATTTCAGTGGAAAATGTCACCCTTCGATTCAGTTCTGCCTCTCAAAGAAATGATGTGCCCATTTTAAGCACTTTCAGTCTCTAAACATGAAGGGAAGGTTTTTTGTTTTTTACAGAAACAAGAAGAAATGGCTGAAAAAGACAGATGGGGATGAATGCAGTGACAGCAGCCAGGAATTCCTGCGTTCTCCATCTGACTCTGATCCTCTGGGGTCTTCAGTGCATGACTTGGTTCTCATTCTTTCGTGCCCCTCCCTTTAAAACAGTGACTTTAAATTCAAGTAAAAGCCGCGCAAGGTAAATCATTAGGTGCTGAGGAGGAATTAATTAGCAGATTCTTGGAAGGTGGCCTCACGGTCACGTTGCAGGGCGGTTGATTTAGCTCGGGAGAGACAGTTAAATAGCCACAAGAAAGGCTATTGCAGCTCATAACTTGTGCATTTTGCTTGCCAGGGCCGCGAGCCTCTGGGTCCGAGGAGGTCTGAGGGCTGGGAAGGCAAGAATTTGTGCAAGAACCAAGGCTCCACGAGTCTGACACGGGAATGAAGAAATACGGCACCGCTGCCGAACCCTCTTTTGTGAATCACCAAAGCGGCTGAGGATGGGAGAAACCAGAGCCTGAAGATTTCCTCAGACATCCCTCAGGGTGGTGCACGGTGGGGAAAAGCCGATCCCTTGTGAATGCTGACCCCATTTCAATCCAGTAGGAGCTCTGGGGCAAATATTCAAACTGCAAGCAAGGGTTTTTGACCGCAAGACAAACATTTGAAAAATGCAGGATGGCTCATGACAGAGTATTTTTCTACAGCAGAGTGTGACATTGTGGCTGGGGCTCTTGGGGCTGTGGAGCAGCGCAAGCCCAGGTTGTGCGGGAAGGGTGAGCGAGGTGGAAGACGAAAAATGCCAATTTCAGAGCTCTTTTGCAGGTGGCAGACTGAGCTGGAACTTTTCCAGTTCCCTGAGACACTTCTTGCAAGTGTTTGTCCTGCACCCTGTCCTGCTCCCAGCGAGCCCTAAACCTTAGGTTGGACTTTTCTTCAGTTTCCACAGAAAGCTCCAAGAGTTTATTTTTAAAAGATTCTTAAGATGTCTCTTACCCTTTCCTCATCTATTCTCCTCATCTTATTAAGCACTTCTTTTCCCTCCCTCTGTCTCCATCTTTCCCTTCCTAAAGCTGATCCAGCTCAGAAAATGCTGAGTTTCCCAATACCAGTTTTCCTTAACTATCCTTATTTTTCTCCGCATTCTTCCCACCGTATTTCAAAATTTCACGCCCTATTTCTGCTGATGTAAGGCATCCCCAAGGGCTCAGGACTGAGCAGCAAAGGACCCTCACATCTCACCCGTGAGGGTACAACCACAGCTCCATGCCATTCCCAGAGAGGTCTGGCACGTTCCAAACTACAGAAGTGTTTTGACTGGGCAAGGCAGAGAAAATATCTGAATTTTTCAAGTCCAGCCCAGGATTCTTGCTTGGATCCACCCTGGAGAAGGCTCCCCCAGCCCCTCCTGCCTTGTTGGAGGAGGAGATTTGCTCCTCTCCGCCTTGCCATTAATCTCTCCTGGAAGTTGTGGCTGCTGCTGCTGCTGCTGCTATCTTTGGTGAACCCAGGAACGGTGACAGCTGCTCCTTCCATGAGCCTTCCCACCATCAAAGGGCTCTGGGAATCTGTTCCCAATTGTGGACTGGAAGAGGCTGCGCTCAACAACTTCACCACTCCCATATTTTCTGCTCCCTTTTAGGAGAAGGAGGTATCGAATGACTTTCCATTTTAAACCATCAGGAAAATTACATATCCTCTCCTTCAAGCGTATGACCTTGGAAATCACAGGGCAGGAGGCCTCAGGAACTGCTCTTGTGGCTGTCTAAGGGTAATTATTCCCTGCCCGACTCCGCGGTGCTGTCACGGTTTTGGAGCTGCTGGATGTGGCAGCACAGCACTCCAACACCCCTGCAACCAAAAACCTTCCACCAAAAGCCCCCGGGCCACTGAATTCCAGTTTGTGTGAATCTGTCCTGGAGCACAGCCGGGCAAGCACAGGCACACTCTAAATAAAGGAAATTTGAATTGGAAACACTTGAACATTTCACATTTAGGCAAATCAGGACTTTTTTTTTTTCTTTTTTTTTTTTTTTTTGATGCTGGTTCCTCAGAACACTCCTGCTAACTTCAGCTCAGCTCCTGCACGTGCACTCCTCAAGGCTGTGAATGTTGGAAAATCATGGAATGGAGTCACAGAATCCTGGAATGGTTGGGATTGGAAGGGAAATTAAAGTTCAGCTCATTCCAAACCCCCTGCCATGGGTAGGGATGACTTCCACCAGCCCAGGCTGCTCACATCTGACCATGAGGTTCGCCCCTTCGGTCATGGAAATAATTCACTGTTGTGTACATCACCTTCTCTCATTTCTCCATGCTGGAGGATGGTTTCGGGCTGTGGGGTTTTTTTGTGTGGTTGGTTTTTGTAGGTTGTCTCCCTGGGTGTACTAAAGCGTGTTATCCCTTCGCTGCAAACAAAAGAAACAGCTGTGCTCCAAAAGCACGACAGATGTGGCTGAGGTGCTACCACAATTCACTCCACTAACCTTTCCAGTGAGATTTTTAAAGTTATTATATTCCTGTATTTCTGTTCAGCTGAAATATCACATTCAGCAATGTCACAACACAATAACTACCAAAGCAATCAAATGCCTCTGTAGAAATATCCAGGGCCTGATCCTTGAGCTCTTTAATGTGCAGTGACACATTCTGTCCTTACAGATGGCTCCAATACTCTTCAGAAACAACACACAGGGCTTTTTTCCCCGAAGAATAACGAGTTGAAATTTTTCTCCTGTGCTGAGGAAGTCGTAGCTACAACCCAAAACTTGTTTAGGCAAGCCACAGAAAAATGAGGCTTGAACTACAGACAGAATAAATAGAACAAAAGTGAAATGACAGATAATCTGTTTCAGTAGATTTCCCATACTACTTGTTTACTTTTTTTCCAAGTTATATGCCCTTGCTGGTTTAAAAATCCGTGGAAGTGGAGCACTTATAGCTGAGACCTAATTCAAATGTACTGTATATTTGCAGCAGAAGGCTGCAGATCTGGCTCTCGGGTTATGTTTGACAAAGTGTAACAGGTCACTTAGGTAGTTAACTTCAAATCTGGGCTTAAAAAGGCTGAATTGCTCATTTTGCTTTTTGTATAGGTATTTTATTGTATGTTGTATTGGTTTCAATTCCCTAAAGGAGGAATAGAATGATGTCCCAAATTATCTTTCTTCTCTGCCATCATTTCCTTTCTAATTCAAGCATTGCATAAGGGCTAATTTGAATGAGCTGGAATTTTTATGTTTTTCTTATTCATTTTTTATTCATTTTATGTGTGACCATGAGCCAACACCTGAACTGGAGTTGTCTTGGTGTTGCTGAAACAGAAGCTCAAGTTCTGTTAATATAACAACCACATTTGGCAGAAAAAGAAGCCCAAGGAAATTTTGCAGTTTAGGAAGTTTGGGAGACTTGAATTCTTTCTGTATGCTTGGATTTTTACTAATGCTGACCTCAAATTCCACTTTCACCTAAGATGGATCTCTTTGCAGTACATTTTCCTTGCCATTTTGGAAGTGCAGATGAACTTGTTAAGAGAACACACATTAACGTTGTGTGGGAGAAGGGTATCAAAACTACCATAAGACTGAAAAGTGAGACCGAGATAAGAACTCTGTTAGATTTTTTTAAATTCAGATTTTTTAATTCCTTAGGGTGTTTTGTTTCCTTCTGTTAGAGCTTATTGACACAGATTTCTCTTTAATCATAGCTCCTCAGGCAACATCCTGCTTCTAAAATTTACTTCAACCATTCACCCTGAAAAGCAGCTTAGCTGCAATATCTTTGTAGAATATATCTTTTGAATCTTCTCACTCAACAGAAGTTATTTCTGAATTATTACTCTTTTCCCTCTGGGAAGATATTGTGGTCTGCAAAAAAAGCAGGGTTCCAGGGCACAAAAAGAGTTGTCTTCTTTGTTGCTCTGCTATTCATATGGCATAGTGTGTGCATGTATTTAAGGCTCACCTTTTTTTCCTGGTATTTCCATGCCATGACAGAAAAAATGCATTTTTTCTGTCTGTTTTCCTTCCTTCCTTCCTTCCTTCCTTCCTTCCTTCCTTCCTTCCTTCCTTCCTTCCTTCCTTCCTTCCTTCCTTCCTTCCTTCCTTCCTTCCTTCCTTCCTTCCGTCCTTCCTTCCTTCCTTCCTTCCTTCCTTCCTTCCTTCCTTCCTTCCTTCCTCCCTCCCTCCCTCCCTCCCTCCCTCCCTCCCTCCCTCCCTCCCTCTCTCCCTCCCTCCCTTTTTACTTACATTTTTTTCTTTTTCCTTATTTATTTTTTTCTTTTTTCTCCTTCTCTTTTTGCTTCCCTTCCCATTCATCACTCAGTCTATCCCTGTCTCTCTTTTTTCTCTCTCCTCTTGTTCTTTCTCTCTTTTTTCCCTCTCTTTCATCTGCCCATTAACATGAATAAAAGTTTGCAGGAAAAAAAAAAGAGAGAAACTCAAAGCACACTTACAACCCCCCAAACCCTTCCAAATTACAGTACAAGACAGCTGAAATTTGAACCTGGTTAGGGAGAATATATAAACTTTGCAAGTCTAATAAGAAACAGATTTTGAGGGCTTTGTACTTAACAACTACTAGGAAATTGAATGTAAGAAATATTTAAGCACAACATGAAGATTTCAAAAGCAGTGTTAACCTGATCACATTTTAAAATGATTGTGTGATATACTATGATAAAAGGTCTGTTTGTTAGTCAGGATTTAAGTTAAATATGCATTCTGAGGCTGAGAGCACAATATCTTTAATGACTATTCCTGTATTGTGGAACTTCATTACTATTTCCATAGATTTCAGCCGGCTGCTAATCATAATTTAAAAAGCATTAGGAGATTGATTATCTATTTCCAATGTAATAAACTCAGATTAAAATTGCATGAGACTGAAGCAAAGTGAATTACAGTGTGAGAACACTAACTTTTCAATTTCCTTTTCAATGTGGGGCTTACATTGCCTCGTGAGTTTCACCAGATATTTTTCCTTTCACAGTTCTTGCACAATTCCTTGGTTTGACCAGCAGCTCAGGAAAACAATTCTGGTACAGAGAATTTTTTTAAAGGAAGGAATCAGGTGACTGGGTATTCTCTGATTGTGCAGAATTCATTACCATGGTTTCAACACCCTCATGGTTTTGGGGTTTTCTGGTTTTCTCACCACTGCTGCATTGAGAAGGTAAAGCAGAACTGTCATTATTCTGCAGAGACAAAGCAGAATATGTTCTCTGCCTGCTCCTGGACAGGAAAACGAGACCCTGTGAAAGTCCGAGGGTGATCAAACCCATCCCTTCTCGCTGTTACCCCAAATGGAAATCCCACCCTGAGCCATATATGCCCAGTCACTCTTTCCACGAGCGAGGAAGCTGATGGCAGCCCCAAAACCCTCAAAGACCATAAAAACAAGGTGATACTGTAAAAAGCAAGCGAAGTTTGATTGATTTTCAGCACATGGTGGGAAGGGTATTTCTTTTCTTTTTTCTTTTCTTTTCTTTTCTTTTCTTTTCTTTTCTTTTCTTTTCTTTTCTTTTCTTTTCTTTTCTTTTCTTTTCTTTTTTCTTTTTCTCTTCTCTTCTCTTCTCTTCTCTTCTCTTCTCTTCTCTTCTCTTCTCTTCTCTTCTCTTCTCTTCTCTTCTCTTCTCTTCTCTTCTCTTCTCTTCTCTCTTTTCTTTTTTCTTTTTTCTTTTCTTTTCTTTTCTTTTCTTTTCTTTTCTTTTCTTTTCTTTTCTTTTCTTTTCTTTTCTTTTCTTTTCTTTTCTTTTCTTTTCTTTTCTTTTCTTTTCTTTTCTTTTCTTTTCTTTTCTTTTCTTTTCTTTTCTTTTCTTTTCTTTTCTTTTCTTTTCTTTTCTTTTCTTTTCTTTTCTTTTTTTCTTTTCCTTTCTTTTCCTTTCTTTTCCTTTCTTTTCCTTTCTTTTCCTTTCTTTTCTTTTCATTTACCAGACTAGCTCCTCCTCAGTGCATCTTCACAATCAACATCTTCCCTTTGTCCCTGTATGATTTTTGATCCAGCCCTGCCAGGTGCCAGCCAAGAGCCAGCAGTGCTCAGCTGTCCTCCACGGGAAGGGAAATCCTGCACCGAGTTCAACAGTCGGCCTGTCCATTTCAGCCTGTGCTGATTTAGCAAGGTAAGCCTGTGCTGCAGGCAATTTTAAAGCTTTTTAATCTTAAAATGCTTGATTTCTTAGACACAGGAAGAACTGCTGTTTGAAGCTGATCCAAAGAGGGGGAGGAGAGACCTGGCAGATGTCAATTTGAGCCCTGGTAAAAACAACCTCCTCCAAGCAATCTAACTCATCAAGCTAATAGTTACTCAGTCTGATCCTGCAGGGCCTTGTGTTTCATTTCTGTTTGGGTCTTCCTGAGATAAGGCCCTAAAAGGAAAAAAGAAAGAAAAGAAACCGCAGCAGTGGAAGGCAAAACACACACAGCCAACTGTCTGCAGATTTCTGGCACAAAAGGGTGCAGTGAAAAGCTTGTAATGATCCACTGACATTTACTGTGTGTCCCAAAAGCACCGTGAGATGTGTCTGGAGTTAAGCTAAGGCTCCACACACCTCAGAAAGCCCAGGCTGGAGCTCAGAGGTTGCAGCTGGAGCAGCAGCTTGTGGCCATTGACCAACTTCAGTGAAAACGTGGCCATTGAAACTCCGATGAAATGAATTTGTCAAAAGAAACAGAACCAACAAATGCAGTGTGGTTGTGATCTGTGCTGCTGAGAGCAGCACTTGGCCCCCTGAGGTGACTCCACCAGCATGGCTGATTTTTGTTCCATCGGGAGGAAAAGAGTCTTTTCATGTTCGGTGCCATTGGAGACTCCAGTCTTGGAGTGCACCAAGAAAAAAATAAAAAAAGGGGAAAAAAAAAAAAGGAATTCTTCCAGCAACAATAGATAACATCTAAATGCACAATCTTAACTCCACCAAGCTACATGGGAATTTTACCCCAGAGCATCATGTCCAGAAGCCTGGTGTAGCCTAGAGCACAGGGTGTTATCAGGTCCTCCTACAGGGAGGGAGCAAAGAATTAACATTTGAAAAAACCCCGATATTAAAATGCTGCCTCTTTCTTCCAGATACAAGATGGGCAAGTTCATATTCTCACTTCTGGTGGCAGAATTGTGATTCTCTTGACTACAAAGCCTCTGGGAGTTTTCTCCAGGTGATGGCATAGTCCAGCCACACTCAGTCCTTCATGGAAGAGAAGCCCTAAAGAATTTTCAGACAGTTTTTATTCTTTTAAGAGTGAAAACTACAAGTGACGTGTGGGTCTGTTGGTACAAAATAACATTCAAATATTTATTAAGCTGTTTCATGTCAGTACTTCCACTGGACGCAAATGATTCCTGCCAAACATGAGGCAGGATGCAAAGATTAAAATCTGTAACTTACCTTGGCGCAGGTAACTCAGATTTGTGGTGAAATCAGATTCTGAATGTCTTTGCAGCTTCGCACAAGGTTGTCCTCTCCCAGATTCGACGTGTTCTGGAGGGAACAGGCATTTGGAGTCTTCCAAAGATTATTTTAATCATTATTAATTTTAGCATATTATTGAGAAAATTAACTTCTGGCTACTGAATTATGGACTCCCCTCAGATCTAGGTCAAAACTGGCATCGGTGTGATTGTCTCAAATTAGTCCTTGGAAGCTACAGCAAAATCCATTAAAATTATTACATACTGAAAAAGGGCACGAAGAGCAAAGTCTGACTCAGTGGCAGGGGCAGGAAGGGGGGACACAATGAGCTAATTCACAGTGCTTATGTGCAGGGATCCAAATTCTTACCAAAAACATTTATGTTGGGGATTTTTGGAAGAAAGCATTCTCTGTTTTGTAGCATAATAAATTGGGTGGCACAGAAACACTCGACAAACTTGACAGATCAGTTACTGCCCCTTCACAGCAACATCCATCTCACGCAGAGTTCGGATTTTTGGACAAAGAAAACACCACTGGAAGAGAAAGGGAAAGTAAATCTGACTCTACCATTCTGCTTTTAAAGCTGGGCACCCCTCAGTCACCATCCACTGTCCCCCTCTGGCGTGAGAGGATGGAGGAGGGAAGGAAAACTCCATGGAAAATGTGTTTTATGGACTGTTTTTCTCATGTCTCCTGCGTAAAGGCAGTGCCCTTTATAACCAAAAGCCTTTGTGATGTTTTGGCCCCAAGTGTCCATCCACTGGCAAAAAACAACCACAGGAGTACCAAACAAAAAAAAAAAAAAAACAAAAAAACAAAAAAACAAAAAAAAAAAACCAAACCAAAAAAACCAAAAAAAACCAAACCAAAAAACAAGTGGGGAAAACAAGGAAACGAAGCTGCAGCACCGTGGCCCACCGCAGCACCTGAATTTTAACTCACCTAAACGAGAAATGCATGACAGCGCTGCAGTTGTTTTACACTGGAAGAAAAGCTGCTGGAGATATTACTTCCACCCACTGTCAGGGAGTGCAATCTATTTGTGTTTTTTGATCTTATACATGAAACCAGAACAAAACTCTCCTGGCTCCTGGACAAGCAGAACTGGTGCTAAGGTTAAGCTAATGCTGTAGCTCTTACAGTCCGGGAATACATTTCTTATTTGTACTAGAGCCAAGTTCATTCACTTATATTTTCACTAAAGCCACAGCCTTTTGAAGATGTTGCACTTGGACTTCCTTCCTGCCAAGTTTCTAAACTACAATGTGCTGTGTCCATGAGAAAACCAAAGAAGATTTATTAGAACAAGGTGCCAGAATGTTTCTGCCTGCCCCACACCACTCCGGGGTAGAAGTAGCACAAGAAAAGACACCGTCAATTCATTTTGTTCCTCAAATACATAAAGATTTTTTTTTCCCTCTTTCTCCTTTCCCAAAATAGAGTGTAAAAATATTGAAAATAACTTCAAAGAAAATGTTTAGTGATCTCTCAGATCTCCCAGTGCACTTCCAGTCAAAAAGAAAAGATTCCTGCATCTCCTGTCACTCTCTTGCTATAGAAAGAGTTATCAGTGAAATGCTGTCATTTATGGCGTCATTGATGAGAGTTTTGCTAACTGGGGATTGGTCAGATGGGTTAAACAGAACCAGAAAATCAAACCCAAGGTTTTTTTCAGCTGGTCTGAAGAGCAAAAATAATCTAGGATGTTATGTCTGTCAAAAAAGGTCACTGTGCTCCTGTGCTGGAGTTGTGTGAGGGAGAACACACCTATTTTTCTGGTTTCTTGTTGAATTCACTGTGCAGGCCCTCCCAGCTTTTAGACACAACCCAAACCCTTCCTGTGCTGCTCATTTTGGTCCCTGGGATGAAGGGACACCTGGGTGGCAGTTCTGCAGTCCCCATCCTCACAGTGTTCCCTGGCACAGTGTTTATTCAGAGCTGGGGCAAGGCAGTTTTCTCATTCTGCCCTCTCAGTTTATTTTTGTTGATAATTAAGCCTTCTCAAAGTTTTTAAAATATCCAATAGAGCACTGAGATGGCACAATTGTTAGATACATACCATGACTAATACTGAGAAATTAAAGACTGGCAATAATTTGCATTTCATGTCATGGCTTGAGACAGCAGATTTTCCCTCATATGTGATGTAGGAAATAGCCACTGAAGAGCCAGCATTGCTGTGTTAAAATGTTGGGTTCGTTATGGAGACTACGGATCGTTAGGGAGCCTGATCACCTCATCAGCAGAGCAGGTTTTGCTTTTATTCTGAGTGTCTTGGTTTGAAAGACAGGTGTCTTGTTAAGGAAGGTGGGAGCCTCCCTTAGAATGGATAATGTGACCCCTTCCCTCCGAATTATTATAACTTTGGAATGGAGGGCCTACAGACAAAAATATGGGAGAAGGAATAACAGTTCTACACTAATATTTAGAGCAAGGCAATAATACAGATACAACGGTTTAGACAGACAAAGTCAGAATACAACCTGCACCCTGTTAGGGTGGGGCTAGCAATCCAGTTGAAAATGGTGGCTGCAGTCCCGTTGGAGTGATGGGTGTGCTCTTGTTGAAGTGGTGATTTTGTGGAAAGGTCTCGTCGGTCTCTGGAGGTCCAGCGGTGGCTCTTGAGCTCTTCTCCTCTGGGAATCCAGTGGGAAAGGTAGTCCAGTGTCCCAGGGTCTCAGTTTATATGCAGGTAGGAATGTTCAGTTCCTCTCCTCTGGGTGGGGCATTTCACAATGACTGATGGAATCTGTGAGTCACTCCCGGAGCCCTCGATGGCCATGAGCAGAGATAGCCCCGATGGTGTTAGCAGGGCTGGGTCACTCCTGGAGCCCTCAGAGACAGCCCCGATGGTGTCACCATCACTCTGATGGTGTTAGCAGGGCTGGCTCATGCTGACATAAAGAACACTGCCCCACCTGTTTTAACATCTTATGGAGTTGGTAATAGAATACAGACTTTTGGTTACACCTTCCATGTAACCTAGGACACTGAGCTCATTTAAACTCACAAGTGTGAGAAGCTCCACGTGGAAAGGAGAAAGTTGGAGTGTAGGACACAGAGCTGGAGAAAGCCTTGGGTTCCCAAGCAGGACACAGCTCAGAGCAGTGCGTATTCCATGTCACACACACAGCTTTTCCTGAAGAGCAGCACAAACTGAAACCCTCCCAGAGAGAGCACAGAGGGGTCTTTGAAAAGCTGGAATTGTTAAACATTTGTTACTAATAATCCAAATGACTTCACCCGTTTTCCTAAACACAAATTGTGATTACCCTCTTCGAGCCAGAGCGGGACTGCATGATTTAATGCAAACTGGTCGCGTCCCACAGGCACAGTCGGATTTTGGGCTATGAGGATTGAGTTGCTTCTCAAAATGTCAGCAGGTAAAATAAATCTGCACAGGAAATTTATTAACAATTGCCACTTTCTCCCTCCCCGTGGCTGTGGAAGCCTCGGTGGGGTTGGCACAGTGTGAGTGTGCACGGTGCATGTGAATAGTTCCTTATTACCCTATCAGCATCATGTCAATAGCAAAGCTAGGAAAACCAATTTTCCTTTGAAATATTAGAACACAAGTGGGGGCAGCGTAGCAGAGGGAGATTTGTCACCAATTTCACAGAGGCCAGTATTTCAACCTGTTTGTTTGTTTTTTTCTGTCCCAAGACTGAGTTCTCCTCTCAGGCTCTGAAACAGATTCCTCTCCTTTTCGGTGCTTTATTTTTGTACATTTTTGTGTTCTGCTTTGATTGCTTAGACAAAGTGCACAAGGTGATATCGAAACCCACTAGAAAGTAATCACCGGAGTCTTCCCTCAAGGCTGAATTTTTCTCAGCAGTATTAACACATCAAACACAGCAAACGATAGAATTTCTGTTTGTTGAAGTGCAAATGAGAGAATTTCTGTTTGTTGAAGTGCAAATTGTTGCATTTCAGCCCTTGGCTCACTAAAACGGGAGAGGGAGAAGATCCAGAGTCAGAATGTTGTTCCTACAGACCCCAAATGGGGCAAAATATCATTCAATGCTTAACTGGCAATGAACAGTCCGTGGAATGGTCTCCAAGAGCTCCTTCAGGCCAGGCAGGCCTTGCTGGCCAAACTTGACCAGATTTACCAAATTTAGAGGTTTTCTAGAGCCCTGGGGGAGCAGAAGACTCAGGGCCACACCTCAGTAGGGTGACATCAGAGGACTGATGTGACCACTGCTTTATGCCCCATCCCACCCTTGCTCTGCCTGGGAGCTGCCTCTTGCTCCATCTGAATGTGTTTTTGGAGGGAATTTCATGATGCCCACCAGTTCCAGACGAACCACCCACAGGTCTCCCCTTGCAGGAACCTCGGGATCAGCAGGGGTTGGGTTGTCTTTCGGTGTGCACAAAAAATAACCCTTCAAGCATCTGTCCAGACCACCCAGCAATGTACAAGGGTTATCTCACTGGAGAAACACACAAAATACATGCATGAAAGCACATGTCCAGCATTGGTTCTGGCCTGTTTAGACCCTGAGCTCTGGACTTGCCTGGGTCAAGGATATGTTTAATCCCAGCTCACATCAGATTCTCCAAGAGAACTCTGGCAAAGAGTGAGAAGAAACCTCAGAACTGTCTAATAAATGGAGGTCCTTGAGTGATAAAGGATTCTTTTCAGGCAGTACTGAGGCAGCAGTGGTCAGGTTAGTTGTGTCCCATCTCTCAGGAAGGTTTTGGGAGGGAAATTCGGAGTGGCAGACATAAGGAAGAAAAAGCCAAAGGACATCATTTACACTTCCTCAATGTGGCCCAGCACCACAGGTGTCTGCTGGGAGTGTGCTGAGTAAAATATCAACAAAATAACAGTTACTCAAAGGTAACTCGTATCAGACAAGTAATTTTATCTTTATCTTCTCTTTCTTCCTCTTCCTCTTCCTCTTCCTCTTCCTCTTCCTCTTCCTCTTCCTCTTCCTCTTCCTCTTCCTCTTCCTCTTCCTCTTCCTCTTCCTCTCTTCCTCTTCCTCTTCCTCTTCCTCTTCCTCTTCCTCTTCCTCTTCCTCTTCCTCTTCCTCTTCCTCTTCCTCTTCCTCTTCCTCTTTCTTCTCTCTTCTCTTTCTCTTTCTCTTTCTCTTTCTCTTTCTCTTTCTCTTTCTCTTTCTCTTTCCTCTTTCTCTTTCTCTTTCTCTTTCCTCTTTCTCTTTCTCTTTCTCTTTCTCTTTCTCTTTCTCTCTTCTCTCTCTCTCTCTTTCTCTTTCCTCTTTCTCTCTCTCTCTCTCTCTCTATCTCTATCTCTATATCTCTCTCTATCTTTATCTCTGTCTTTATATCTTTATCTTTAGCTATCTTTATCTTTTTTGTATTTAATTACGTTTTCACCTAAATATCTGCTGGGAGCAAGGAAGAATGAAGAGTGTTATTATACATATCTCAGTATCTTATGTTGTTATACATATCTCAGTATTTATTGTCCATGAGTCCCCAGTATTCCCAGGGCTGGTTTGGATGATGAGCAGAGCATCTTTCCCACCAGTTAAATCACTTTGAAGGAGTCAGCTCTGTGTTTGTTTGTCATGAACATGAATTTTGGGGCCAGACTTGCTGCAGAGTTCACTTCTGGTTTTAAACCTCTGCCTTTCACTCCTGTATTTTTCTGGTAATAAAATTCATGCATAAATGTGGGCACTGAAATTCAGAGCAATGGATCCAAGTCTTGGGGCCTGTTCATCTGGACCAGGGGAAGTGCTGGGGATCACGCTGGAAATCCGGGACAGAGCAGGAAACTGAGCCTCAGAAAACCTTAGGAGAAAGTTTCATTATCAGATCCTTCTTCCCCACCCGGGTTTCAGTTCTGTCCCAATGGTAAAGTCCTTTCCTCTTGTCATTCCAATAGAGCACCTCTTGCTAATGGGCAGGAGAGAACTTTCCATGGCATTTTGTGCCCAAAAGTACCACAGCCACAAAGGAATGGATTCCACTTGGTGACCCCACTCTGACCGTGCTGTGCTTGGGATTAACAAGATTAAAGCCAATTTTGGCTACAGTCGTGCATTTCCACTTTTTTTTGTTCATCAAGTGGCAGCTCACTTCTTGCTTGCCTGTGCGATGCAGTGTGACTGTAGCACCCATTGTGCATTCGTGATAAATATATATAATTGTAGATTCACCCAAATATAATGACTATATGTTCCAATATATAATATTATATGTATTAAATATAAAATATAAAATAATATAAAATAGTATAAAATAATATAAAATAATATAAAATCAAATCAAATAAAATAATATAATATAATATAATATATATAATATAATAATAATATAATATAATATAATATAATATAATATAATATAATATGATACAAGATAATACAAGATAATGCAATATAATACAATATAATACAATATAATATTAATATATTATATTAACGATGAAATACATAATATTAATATATAATATATATTCTATTCTATTCTATTCTATTCTTAATGCAGAGCTTTGCAGGGAGGCCCGGATAAGTTCCTCAAGATGGGAAGAAGATATAGATGCAAATGTAAAGAAAATAGCAGATTTACCTTTCCCTGGGCTGGACTCTGGGGAAGGAGCACAGACAAACTCCTGGAGGGTTGCCTGTGGGGTTGTACAGAACATTTCTCCTTCCTGTCCATGTTACAGTTCCAGGAGATGGAATGGAAAAACAAAAATACTCTTCTGCCATGAAGAGCATGTTTGAGCAAGGCGACTCAATAAAACACGGGCCCAAACCCTTATTTTTTAAAATTATAAACCATGGTAAAGGTGCAGTTAATGCAGTATAGCTCAGCAGCTATGCAGATGTTATCATGCCCACCCAGTTTATTACACAAAAATGACAGTAAATCTGTCATGATGGCAAGAACACCAGATTCAAATTCTAGGTCCTGTAGCAATAATATGGTAAAACATGCTGAAGTGTAGTTTTAATCTGGCATCTACTCAATTTAGTAGGCGGAGCATGGCTTGAGAGCACTGAAACCCCTTGAAAAGGGTTCTGATGATTGAACACAATTTTTAACGAGTTATTCTAACTTTCAGTAAATGTTTCAGTACCACCACGACAGATGATGCTTAATGAGCTAATGGAGAAGTGTGAAAGAGTTGGGGGCTGGATATGCTCTGACACGTCGCGGTGCAGACATAAATTTTACGTCTGTTGTGTTTGCAGGTTGATAGTGCTTAGCAGTTTATCAAAAACAAAGCAGCAATGAGCAATTAGGAAGGAATCATTCTTCACACCTATCTCCAGGTGTGAATCCTTCTTCTTGTGCAACTTGGACATGCTACAACACCAAACTACAAAAAAAAGCTTCAAGTGAAAAAAAAAAGAGACAAATAAGTGATCTATGTTTGCATTCATCGCTGCTTTAATACTTTGTGTTCACTTGAGTTTTGTCCCCTAATGTCTGCTATACAGGGAAGTAATCTCACAAGCCTTGACTTATTGTCCTTAAAATCTTTGTCCCGTGGGCCAGGTGACACAACACCTGTGACAGGGCCAGGGAATTGGCCAAGAATTCACCATGATGGAGGGAATAACTGGGTCTGTCAGCCTAGGAACACTAATTCAGCTTCAGCTCTGCCTCAGAGGTTCCTGGCAGTGCTAACTGCGGCAAGGAAGGTGTCTAAAGCTGGACGTGAGGAGGTGCATTTGAATTAACAGGAATGATAACACATCCCTGAGCGCTCAGCCATCGCAGGCGCTGCGAGCTCTTTGTGGCTCCTGCCGAAGGGCCTGAGTTTGAAACCTCAGCAAAGTCAATAAAAGTGTGACTGCGAGAGAGGTTAATAAAACAACTGCAGGCACTTTGAGCTGTGCCTTTAGCTGATGGCAGGGCTTGCCTGCAGTCATGGGGCAGGGCAACGAAATAGGGGTGGGTTATTTACTGAGCTCTCTGTCATTATATTCACTCCATGGCCTGCAGCCCTCCTTTGGCGGTGACGAAGGCAGAGAAGGGCTGTGGGGATGATCTGCTGGGGCTTCCTGAGGCTGTGAGAAAATCAGAAAATCAGTCAGAAGGTGTCCAGTGAGGGGTTCTGGCGATGGCTAATTAGTGGAGGGCAGTGGGACAGAGCAGCTTGGGTCTGCCCTGATTGCCTCTGCCCTCCTCCCATCTGCTGCTGACCCCTTTGTCCCTCACAAAGACGTGCAGAGAGCCTTTGGTCAGGTTCCCATCACTCACAGAATCACAGAAACACTGAATGGTTTGGGTTTGAAGGGACCTTAAGGAACATTTTATTCCAACTCCCTGCCATGGGTAGGGATGTCACCCTCTGCACCAGGTTGTCCAAAGCCCATCCATTGTCCCTGGCCATTCCTCGGCATCCTTTGGCACTGTTTTGGCATCCTTTACATGGCAAACATGGACTGTGGGGCCCAGGTAGGGTCCTCATTTCTTGGCTGAAATATTTGCATGGTTCTCTTGGTTATCTGTCATGGCAAGCTCCTTTTGCCTTCTGAGGTTGGGATGGAAGGCTGGAGGTGTTTTGAATTCAGCCTGTGAGAACACAACTATTTGCAAAATGATAAGCGTTATTCCTTCAAATCTGTGCCCTAGTGTTTATCTTTTTTTTTTTTTTTTTTTTTTTTTAAATGCATTTGCTTTGTGCTCTTTTTCCCTAATGGAGTTCAGGGTCAGCAGAAGTAAAATTCCAACTTTCAGAAAGTGCAATTAGCGGCAAATTAAGTGAGTGGGGAAAAATGCTTTTTTTGAATGCTCGGGTCAGGGATTTAAGGAGCAGATATCAGAAGGTATTAAGTAAAAGTCCTTGGGCCTGTCTGTTTGCCTGGTCCAAGGCTGTGCAGGTGTTAATCTCTGTTGGTGACTCAGATTTGTTCCACTCTCCTCTGAAATGCACTTAAAAAATGTAGGTGGTCTCCTATGCAAGCGGTACTAAGCTTAGATCTTAAAATAGACACATTCTTCATTAAGGAGTAAGGAATTATCAGGGACCATCTGCATCTGGAATTATGTTTCTTTCTGTGCCTTTTAGCAGACCTGTGTAAATGCGCACCACTTTAGAGAAATTGCAGATTCCTGGATCGACTGAACTTTCCAGAAAAGGACCAATTTAGACACAGGTCTGGGGAGAGGAATTTGGAGAACACATCTGTCGATGAGGAGCAGTGGTGCAGCTGAACACCACCAAGAGTTTGAACAACTTCAAATAAAAAACAATTGCAGAAAAGATTCCTTCTTTGAACACGTCAGGCTCAGTGCATCAGAGCGCTGGGAGTTTGTAGGATTAAATTTTTATAGAGCCAATAGAAGTTCAAGAGTTGTGCTCAGATGCCAAAGGGGGGGGAGAATTTTGACACCAAACCCCTCTTTGCAGAGGATTCATTAAAAAGCTTTTCTCAAATATGAAATGGTGGCAGAACTGGTGCAGTAAAATGGGTAAAATGGTGCTCACAAGAGTTGTCTGTGCTCCGCTAGAACAGGGACTGCATTGTTTGAGCTGGTGGAGGCTGAGGAACAGAAGAGTGGCTAATTCAGCTCTAATTCTTAAAAGAATTTCAGGGGACATGCAAAAGAGGAAGTCTGATGTCTTTATTTGCTCAGTAAAAACTGGATAATGTGCATGAGATAAATCTGGCACTGAGGAAGATTTTACGTGGGTTTTTTTTCATAATAGGGAAGAACGGAGCTCAAATCCACTGCAGTTAACTAACATTTCACCCAAAAAAAAGGTCAAGTTAATACAATTTACTCGGATTAGTGCTGGGCACAGGCCAGGGACATTTGGTAATCTCACAGCACAGGCTTTTAAAGAAAGAACACTCAAAAATGCACGGCGTCCTGCTCCAGAGCACTGTTCCAGCCACCTGCACTTCAGACAGCTCCTGGAGCAAGGGTGGTGCCAGTGTTCTACATATTTGGATATTTTTATTCCAGGAACATATTGTTTCCCGGTGTCCCTGCAAACATTATCTCATGGTGAGGGGTTCCACATCCTGGCCGAGTGTTTTGTGAGGGTTTGGGGAACCTGAGAGCCACCTGGGCTCCTTTGATGCCCTCTCGTGCTGTCCTCAAGGAGGTGATTATTCCACATCAGGTTTGGTCAAATGGATGTCAGTCCTGTCAGGTTCCTGTTGCCTGGTGCTGCGTTCTTCCAGTTTCGGGAATTGCAATGTTTAGTTACTTGTCTTGCCAACATTTAATTGACCTTTTGTGCTGCCCCCTGCAATTTTTCCTTTTGCTCTACTATTGAAGACAGGGGACCGCAAGTACTTGGACCTTCAAATTGGAAATTAATGTGGATTTATGCAGTGTCAGAGTAAGGGTGGGTTTGACTTGCCCAGCTTTTCTGCCCTCTGATTTTTAAAGCATAAAAAATCATTCAGGTACATCCATTACAGCTTTTTTAACCCTCCAGATTGGAAATGGTTAGTTTTGGGATTTGCTTTTCTAATGGTTATATCTCACCCAGTCAGGGAAGAAATATCTTTGAATGATGAAGCACTTAATAGTAAATTCCCTGAAGTCACAGACAATGAGGGATGGAGACAATGGTCACTGCAAAGACCTAACTCATCTCATTTCGATTTCGTCCTTTCAGGTCTCTGACACTGGAACACCGCAGTGAATTATCTGGATTAAAATGGGTTTCACAGAGGCAAACCTTGAGTTTAATGTTGCACATCCAATTGAGCTTTTGTGATCATCTGTCCAGAGGAAAATCTTCAAAATCAGCCATTGCGTTTGGTTATCCCTGGGCTGTTTTCGTGGTGCTCTGATTAAGGCAGTGGCAACATTTTCACAGTTTTAATGCTAAGATGAAATCTAGCATCTGGGATCTTCATGTAGAGTTTAATTTCTTTTTAACCACTTAAACATAAATTAAACACATCACTTCTAAACTGCTCTGTTTCCACAGCCCCTCCATCTGAGATTAATACTGTGAATTTCAGGGTGATCAAAAAACCTGTGGATATTTAATGTTCAGTGAGTTTAAATACATGTGGCCAGAATATGCTTTTTGTTGTTGAAATAAAACCTGCCTAAATTACTTTTTTTATTACTAAACATTTTGTGTAAATGCTTATGAAAAAGTCACCCCTTGGAGGTCGTTGTGCCACCATGAGAAAGAAGAAATGCTTGTGGTGAATTTTGTTGTGTGTTGGTGAAGCCTTTTTCCCCAGCACTGATGAAAGATGGTGAAAAGCATTTTGCCTTCCACTCCCTGGCTGGAGAACACACCTTGAGCTGCTGAGGGGATGCTAGAAATGCAGAAATTTAAACAAAAAAGGGTAAGGGGAATCTTCAATGTGCTGCTCTGGCTGGAAATTGAAGAATCAAGTTGTTTCGACAGTGGCTGCTGCTGTTGATTTAAAATAAAATCAAGCCACATTGAAGTTTAAAATCTGTCCTTTGACATTTCTGTGGACACAATTTTTCTGGCCCGCCTCGGCATGCAGCTGGCACAGAGTGTCTGAACGGGAGTGTATCAGGCATACAGTGAAAAATTCTAGTTCGTAGGTAGCCTATTAGAACACAAAACATATTAGTGTGACAATGCCAGTAATTGCAGAATTAATTTTCAAATTACTTCTTCTTCCTTTAACTTGTGGCATTCTCAGTTCTCAGTTTTAGCGCGGCAAAGGTGTTATTTGCAAACATGAATATTATGAAAGAGAGAAAGAAGCCAGAACCTTTAGAAATTTTTTGCAGATTTGGCAAAAGAAAAGGCGACATTAATTCAAAACAGATTTTTTTTAAAATAATTGGAAAATAAGTGCTTAAAAAAAGAGAAAAAAGCCCTGATTCTGATTCACCTTTGCTGGTTTCTATGATTCCCAGGTGGATTGTGGCCACTCTGGAGTGGAGGCTCAGTTCCATCCCCAGCCCAGGGTACCAAGGGTCATTTCCTTGTCCGAGCACAGACCAGCACTTGGGGTCAGTGGGACTGCAGGGGGGCAGTGAGAACTCATTTTCACCCATCACCACTTCCTCTGGGGACAGCAGATCCAGGCACAAGCTGGTGACACACAGAGACATCACCAAGTGGTCCAGCAAATATTTGATCCCATTAAAACTCTGCTGGCTTCCGTGCTCTTCAATTTCGTGAACTTTTGACAGGTGGCTTTTTAGGAAATATTTCTGCTTTTGAAGCACTTTCAAACTGGCTCTTAGACATTCGTTATCAGTACTTTATTTTTCTGTGATAGCTTGGAGTTGTAGGTTGCAGACAGTTCCGACAAAAACAATTAGGATATGAGCAATTAAAAAGATCCATCAGGTCCCGAACACAGCAGAACTTACTTTTCCTTCACGATGATGGTGTGGTAGACGAATCCTCAGACATATTTCTCCTAGGACATGATTTATTTGATAGTGACGATCCTCTTTAAGCAGAAATACGAGGCGAGAACAGGAGGATTTTGCTTTATTTTCCATGAGCTCCTGCCTCTCTGTTGTCTCCAACTTAATGATTAGAGGTCTTTTTTGGAAGCTGGGGGAAAGAAGGATTAAATTTTGTTTAAAAGGAGGTGTGGACCCTCAGTCTGACTCTTGTGTAACGTTGAGATGGTCGCTTCTGCTTTGCTTTATAAAATAAATGGAAGTGCACACATGTTGGTCCTGATCGTTTGGGGAAGCCTCATGTCCCTTCAAAATCTCCAGATTTAGGGTCTTTTTCAGGTGTGAGCCAGACTCATGGGTCACCCAAACCATCGCCTGTTGTACCCTCTCGCTGGGGTAAAACAAGAACGAGAGGTCAGAAAATGCGGCCAAAGTCAGGGTCAGGCTGCAGGAAAACAGAAATGGATCTCTGTTTTGTACTCTCATGCTTTACTCCCTGCTAGGACATGACAAATTAGGATTTAAATTAATAAGTGTGTTAAAATACAGAGGAAATTTTGCTGTATTTCCCACCTGTGGCTGCTTAGGGTGTTTTTTTCCCTGCAGAGTGCATGTGGTGCTGCCAGAAGAAGTGATTTAGAGGAAATGGCAAGGATTCTGAAGGTTATTTTGGGTTTTGTTGGAGGATGAAATGCAATAGTGTTGCAAATTCTGCAAACAATGTCTTTCATCAAAGTTTTGGTTAATGTCCTCTTGGGTACTCGTGCTCATGACTTCAATGGGAGTCACAGATTACATAAAGAAGAGTGGAATTTTCTCTGAGTCACTGAAAGAAAAAGGAAAAAAAAATTAAAAGATAATATTTTTGCAATTAGGCTTTTAAAACTTCTTTGTGAGTTTTTTCGTGCTGTGGTTGGTTCCACCCCTGGAACCCTGAAATTGAAATGCCTAATTCAATAGAACCAGGGAGTTAGCCTGCAATCAGGGAAAATATTTCAGACTGAATCAGGATGAAGAGTCAACCTAAAAGCCTTACCAGGATTCCTCCCAAAAGATATTTCCACAAGAACATTGCTTTTAAGTGTTTTTTTTTAAAGGTAGGAGGAAGGATGGTTGCAGTTGATTACCCTAACCCAAGGAATTTGATGCTGAAATCAAGACAGGCTGAACCTGGGTCACCCAACAGGAACGCTTTGCTGTGCTGTGATTGCAGTTAATTTCTTAGAATACGTTAAAAATAAGCTTTTAATCTGGTCGTAATGGAATAAAACCCCAGGATTTAGCCGGTGGGAGGTGCCTCTTGCAGTTTCGAATTAGTTGTTCTCATTGAACTGGTGATTTTAAACGCCAGGAAGTTCTCGTGCTACTTGATTCCATGTGCTTTGATCCCCGTCCAGGGCTGCAGTCATTTGGATAAATCTGTGTTTGTGCAGAGAGGTTTCTGAGCATCCAATGCACACCAGAGCCTCCCTCACGGAGAGACTCAGAACTGCGCTCCCAACCCAGGGGCACCTTCCAAACAGCGAAGGAAGAAACTTCATCCTCGTTGTTTTATTTCAGAATGCAGAGCAAAGAGAGTGGAGTCTGCGCAGAAGGCTGCCAGATTAATAAATTCTTGCGACTCTGCTCCGCGGAGCTGGAAACGAAAATGAAATTGTGGGTTTTATTCTTTATCGTATTTCAGCGTTGTTTATAGATTTTATTGCGGAATTTGCAGGCGAATGGGGAGGGGAAAAAGGTGAAAAAAGTCCTATTTGTGCAGCTTGGAAAGTCAGTTTGATTCCTGAGCATCAAGATGTTTTGATCAAATTCATTTATTATTTCTAAAGTGTAGGGGAAGTTCAACAAGCAAAGCAATCCTGTAGTTAAACATAAATTCAAAAGAACATTTCTAATTTCAGTGGCTTCGTGCACTGGTAGTCAATAGAGACCAGATTTCAAATTGATATGGAAGTGCTCATAATTTTAATTGCCTGAAAAAAAAGGATCCTGACTTCTCAATTGTCTGCAATTGCCACATGGCCTGGAGGGAGACAGTGCTTTCCTTCCTGGAGATTTATGGCATTCAAAGATTCAAGACATTTAAGTCCATGGGAGTTTTGTACCTTTAATAAATATTGCTTCCAGTCAGAATGAATGGAGATGCAACAAAACAGTCATTTGTGTTTTCTGTGCTACAAAAAATCTGTTTCTGTTCAGGGAACTGCTCTGATGGGTTCTCACCGAGACTCCACAGAAGGACAGAACCTGGATCAGTAACCCTGAAATCAGGTCTGTTTGGGAAACCTGAATAAGTTTTATACAGGAAAATACTTGAAACTATTGCAAAAAACCATATTCGTAATCTGTGGAATACTCTGGCCATCAACAAAATTTCACTGGTCTAGAAGTTATTTTTTGGATAGAGATGGCTTCACTTTTATTCCTTAAGTGCCGCTTTTACCTTGTCTGATTGTCTGGCCTTGATTTCTTTTGCTTTCTCTGATTTTCCACACCACCAGAGGAGGTTGGACTTGCCTTGAGCTCCTGCTTGCTCCTCTGTGGACATCAGGCTGCTGTGCTCCAGAAGAACATTTATTGCACATAGAAGGACAGATTAAGAGAACATTTCTCTTAATCACAGTGGGGAGCTCTTACTTGGGCTTCGATCTTTGCCCGAAACTGAGAATTCTGATTTTACATGGGGTCTGAGCATTTGTTTACATTCGGAATTTGGATTTTTTTCTCTTGGGACCATTCTGCTCCTTCTTGGGTGAAATCCTTACGGAGGCAGAGAGCTGGATGCTGCGAAACGAAAAAAAAAGATGAAAACGGCTAATTTTTATTTTTCGTTTTCACTTTTTGGGGCCCTGTTTGCTCCAAGCCCCAGATGTGCGTGGGTAATAGAGAATATTTGGGAATAGGAATATGAGAATGCAGCAGCAAGAGCCTTTTGTTCAGCGAGTCCTTCTCACAGAAAGAACTGTGGTGTGTCTGTGGGGCTTTCCAAGAGGGAAAAGCGACCGCAGGGATTTCGAGCTGAGCTCCCAAACGCCGCCGATGCAAAGGACAAGTTCTAACATCTCAGCTCTGAGAGCTCCCTCTGAACTGCGAGGTATAAATAGAGCCTCAATGCAATAATCCCACGCCGTTCCTGCATCCTCCTGCACGTGTTGGCAGAGGGAAGAGAGGACAAGGCTCTGGATCTGCGGCTGGTTTTTTCTCCTTGTGCTGTTTTTTTTTTTGTTGTTCGTTGGTGGTTTTTTTGGGTTTTTTTTGTTTTTTTTGGTTTGTTTTGATTTGGTTTTTTTTTTTAACAAAAAACGATGGTATTCCCTTTGTTTGATTTTTGTAAGAGCACGACAAGGCCTCGGTAAATCTGACTCAAAAACCATTTGGCCTTGAGAGTTCGCTAAAAACTTCCTCTGGGCTGAACGACGGAGGGTGAAGCACCAAAGACACAGAGCTCACCAGCCCGAGATGCTCTCTAAGAAAAACTCTGTTTTCAGACAGAGCAAAGCATTTTCCAGGCTGCAGCACACTCAGGAGAGAGCAGATGACTTTTCTGCAGCAGTCCCATTTCTTGGGGATTCTGTGACTTTTATTTGTAGCACCCCAAATCTTGATCTGAAAGTAAAAAGGAAAATAATTAACTAACACTGACACCCTTAAACTGCAGCACAGTTTAAGGGTGTCTGTATTTTCACTGCTTTCAGTTCCCTGGTGCTTTAAACTCTGCTCAACATTAATCATTTGAACTTCAGCTCTCCAGGTGAGAGGAGTGCCTCAGGCTGACTGTAATTACGAGGAAAATACCTGTTTGGTTTTTTTTTTCTCTTCCAAAACCAATAATGAATAAAACAATGTTATTTTGTTCTTGTTGAAAGGAATTCTGGCAAATTTTCTCCATGGAGTTCCAGCAATCTGAGCGCTGGCAGCAAAAGCTCCTTTTATGAGGAGCTCACATTCTTTTGAAAAGCCTTTATTAATTATAAGCATTTTAGAGAGATTATTAGTATAACTCTGGAAGCGATGAAGATACTTGTCCATGCTGAACTTGACAAAGCCAAGAATTTGGCAGGACTTCCGCTGGAATTTCACCTGTCATGTCCTGCACAGCTGGATTTTGGTTGGAGAGTGGATAAAATTAAGGGAAGACTCTCCTGTCCTTCCCTGGTGTGCCCCAGGAGGGTGGCAGGAACTGCTTGATGTGGATGCTGACGTGAAAACGCAAAAAAAAAAGATGATGAGGAGCCCAGGAAAGAGGGGATGGAGGTGGAAAAGTGAAAAATAGTGGAAGTGGAGTTTGGAAGTGAGTGGGAAAGAAGGGATTGGGGGATGAGGAACAGAAAAGGGCAACAAAAAGGCTGAACCTGCCACGATGTGGAAGAGGACAAATGCAGGTGATGAGGTTCATGGAAAAAAGGGAACAAAAAATCAGAGCATGGAGATGTGAGAGGAGAGGGCAAATGAGAGCTGCATGAGTGCACATGGACACCTCTCCTCCCTTGTCTCTCCTTTCCCCAAAGTCCAAGGAATTTGTTAAATTATCCAAAAAGGCCTCAGCATGGGGACTCGCACCACGTGGGGTGGGATGTCATGGTTTAGACTCGATTTTCCCCCTCAGATAGGAACAGCATCAGAACTTCTTCTTGAAGAGTGGGAACAGACTGCTGTTGTTAATTACGTGTCTGCCTTTAATCAGAGGCTCGGGCTGCTTTAAATGTTACCTTTGCTCATTTCTGAGCACACAACCTGGCCGATGTCAGTAAAATAAAATAAAATAAAATAAAATAAAATAAAATAAAATAAAATAAAATAAAATAAAATAAAATAAAATAAAATAAAATAAAATAAAATAAAATAAAATAAAATATATAAAATAAAATAAAATAAAACAAAACAAAATAAAATAAAATAAAATAATAAAATAAAATAAAATAATAAAATGAAATGAAATTAAATTAAATGAAACTAAATAAAATAAAATAAAATAAAAGGAAATAAAATAAAATGAAATAAAATAAAAGGAAAATAAAATAAAATTAAATTTAAAAATTAAAATAAAATAAAATAAAATAAAAATAAAAAAATAAATAAAATAAAATAAAATAAAATAAAATAAAATAAAATAAAATAAAATAAAATAAAATAAAATAAAATAAAATAAAATAAAATAAAATAAAATAAAGAAATAATAAAATAAATAAAATGGCACTTTACAGCAGGTTTGTGTTTGTATTTGTGCAACACACAGGTGATTTGACGCTTCCCATGCTCCGGTTGTGAAATACCCCTCAACAAATTCGACGTAACAAAATCAGAATGTCCCCTCAATCATTTTAGGAAGAAAAACACTGGGAAGCCTCTGGAATATCGAGAAGAAGAGTAGGGAGCTGCTGGTTTCAGCGAGGTCCCAGCAGAAGCTGGCATTGAGGCAACGTGCAGTCACACACTGGCTATGGGCGAAACCTAATCCACTTAAACTAGAATTGAAAATAAATAATAGCAGGGAAGAGAGGAAAGGAATAATGGTGGAGGGAGGCTTGTATAAACAACTTTCTTCATAACCAATTTGTATTATTACATTTCAGCTGAACAACAGATACGCTGCAGGTTTTTTTTTCTGAGTACAGAAACCAGACGTTTTTTAAAGCAAAACATTAATCGCGCTTATTTACCCCCACGGTGACAGTGCACATTCAAACAATGCATCTTTGTTTTCCTTTTCCGAGATTTATTGAGGCAGACAACTGTTGGTGACTCTCAGGAGCCATTCAGGGAGTCAGATTCTCAGCACAAACCTGATGAGGAAACCAGGGGTCAGTTCTGGTGGTCCCTGGGAGCAGGGAATGGTTCCAGGGGCATCGTCGGTGAGGCAGGGAAAGGCAGGGGCCACGGGAGGTATAAGAAAGTAAAATGGTGCAATTTGGGTTTTGTCCCACAAATGAAACTTCCTTATTTGATTGGTGGCCCACCATGAGATGATTTAGGTAAATTTAGTAAATTTAGGTTTTCATTCTTCGTAAATTCATCGTAAATTTAGGTTTTTGCTGTTGTTGTTGGTTGGTTGGTTTGGATTTAGTTTTTTGTTTCTTTGTTTATTGTTTTTCTGTTGTTGTTTTGTTTGGTTGGTTGTTTGGGGGTTTTTTGTTTGTTTTATTTTGTTTTTGGGGTTTTTTTAATTTGGTTTTTTTGTATTGTATTTTGGTTTTTTTTAAAATTCTAAGAAGGTCGTTACGCTTGTCCTCAGCCATCAAGAACATTTAACATTTTGATTTAATCCCTTATGCCCAGACTAAAAATCCTGTCACCTGGCAGTCTATCCCAAATTCTTGCCTGTGTTTCGAGCACTGAGCACTGCCAACAGCTGCGGAGGAATGAGAGGAGTGGGAGCAAGGTGGGAGGAAGCAAAAACAAGTTGGGACATTGCAGACAAAGTTTACCCAGGCACAGGGGACTAGTTATCCAGAAATTCAGCTGTTGCTGAGAATTACCCATTTTTTTCTGAGGTCTGTCTCTGGGGACACGCATTTTTCTGTCCCCTTCCTTCCCTTCCCTTTCCTTTCCTTTCCTTTCCCTTTCCCTTTCCCTTTCCCTTTCCCTTTCCCTTTCCTTTCCTTTCCTTTCCTTTCCTTTCCTTTCCTTTCCTTTCCTTTCCTTTCCTTTCCTTTCCTTTCCTTTCCTTTCCTTTCCTTTCCTTTCCTTTCCTTTCCGCGTAAGGAATACGCAGGCGGAGGAGCAGGTAAAGTGTCCAGATGAGATCCATCTCCAATGGAAAATACGTGATATTTTCTGCTTGTGCTTGTGCAGTTCTGTCAGTTTTTATCTTGCAGAGCAGCCTACAAAGGCTATCTCTTCATATTTAAGAAGTATAAAAAAAAAAAAAATTAAAAAAAAAAAATCACAGGAAGAGTTAATCTGGGACGAGTTTTGTTGAGTGATTGAGCAGCAGTGCTGTTTTCTTTGTTTTGTTTTTCTTTCTCCCACTGGAAAACCTTTCTCTGGGGCTGTGGGACCTGCCCTGGGGTGAAAGCTGCTGGAAATCCTGCGTGGTGGGTGGCAGGGCTGAGGTGTCGGAGCCTGAGCTGCAGCAATTCCTCGTGCAAATTCGGAGCGCGAGTTTGGCTCCCCAGGGACCTGAGATGTCCCCAGGGAATGGCAAACTCTGCTTTTTGCCTCTCTAGGAAAGGAGCTGTCATCTCCTGCAGGAGCTCTGGAGAAAGGATAATCGCCGCGTGTCAGAGCGGACGGTGATGAGCCGCGCCGCTTCAAAGGGCCACGGGAAAGTGCCTTCCCTCTGCTGACATCAGAAGAAAATCCATAGCCCACAGGACGTTTAAAAGCAGGTTTTTCTATTTTCAAAGGAGGATATTACTGCTAATACAATAATTGCCTCTGGCTAGTTTCCTTTGAATTCCTTTGTAATTTTTTTTTTTTTTTTTTTTTTTAAAGTCAGACAAGTTAATTATTTCAGCATTTAAATCATGGAGTGGTAACAGTCTCTCCATAACATGTAAACCTTTACTGTAACATGCTAATGTATTAATGTGAACAACATTTTTTTCTTTCTTGCCTGATAAAACCAGGCCACTCTCTTTTCTACAGGTTTCCATCAGATAAACGGCTTGCTTAGAAACCTCACAGGTCTGATTAAAACAAATTTAGGTTGCATTTTGGAGGCTCTACAATAATATATGAAACACTAAGAAGAAAACCAGTGTCCTTAAAGTGACTTTGCACCATCAAAACGCTACAATAGCAAATTATAAAAATGTTTGATAGGAGAGGCCTTGTTTGGGGAATCTTTGGTACTCAGCATTGGTCTTGATGTGCACTGCCTGAAAATCATGAAGAAGAAAAGTTCAGCCTCCAGGCAACTTTCTGCAGAAAACCACTGAAGGGAAAGTATGAATAAAAAAATTAAAATATTTAAAAAGCTTTCATTTTGAATTTTCTTTTTTAAAAAAAGAGGAAATAAAATAATCATTTTTATTTGATACATTATTCAGTATAACTGGTGCTGCCTAGAGAGAGAATTTCCAATTAATTCACTTTTCATACAGAACAGTGCTCAAAGTCTAGTGTTAACAATGAGTTTTATATATTTTAAATTCTTCTGAGCTGTGGTGAAATGAATGACAGAGCCCACTGGTAGAACTGCAGCTCTGGAAATATTTGGCTTTATTTTTCCTTTAATCACACGCAGAGAGGAGTTACTTTCACTCCCTCCCATGTTAATCCCAGTAAACTTTAAGAGCTTCCTGTTCTGATACTGCGAACTGCTTGGATTTAGGCCTGGGTGATATTTTCTGGTTTAGAGCTTTGTCTGGGGCTTAGAGCTTTTTCTGGTGGCTCTTAAATGCTACATCTTGGGTCCTGTTGCGTGTATTTAATTTGATGTCATTTTCTCCCCACTCTCAGGAGCCTCACAGCGAAAATTTTAGTCACTCTGGCGGTAATGAGGAATTGTGTAATCAATTTATATCGCTAATGTTTGTGGCCCCTGCTTTGTTTGTGGGAATGCCTCTTTTTATTACAGCTGAGTGGTGCCAAACAGCTCCCCCAGTTCTAATTTGGTTTGGTAGCTTGGCACAAGTTGTGCTCGAAGTGAAAAGATCCTGAGGTTTCCAAACATTTTAAATCAGGACAGAATTTGATGTTTAACCTGCAAAGGGACAGGGCTGTATTCTGGCCTTCTTCTGAGGAATTATACACTGTTTTCTGCTGTGTTTGGGTTAAACAGACACAGTTTTGTGACATCCTTGGATCCATGTAATTTGCATAACGCTGCATTTATTTTTAAGGTAACCTCAGGAAACACTGATTTATTGCAGTGGCACGTGAGCCCAGAGAACACCCAGTCTGAGAGGGTTC
The DNA here is from genome assembly GCA_036785705.1 of Acanthornis magna. NCBI lineage: Eukaryota > Metazoa > Chordata > Aves > Passeriformes > Acanthizidae > Acanthornis > Acanthornis magna. The sequence goes on along the minus strand of JAWUZG010000170.1, from coordinate 1,164,831 downwards.
ATTTGGGTTGGACATCAAAGAATTCCTGAGCTGCTGAGCCCTGAAAGGCTCGGGGTGCTCCTCCTGCAGGCCAGAACTTTAGGTGGTTGGGTGGTTATTGCTTAAAAAATAAAAATAATGATTCTCAGTGGGGTTGGAGTGATTCTCATGGGATCCATGGATCTGAGGATCCACTTTGGATCCAAAAGTTCTCCTAACAAAACCATTCTGTAGGTCTGACCATAAATATTTGCACAGGGTTGTGGGTGTTTATTATACATTCGCTCTGTCTCACTGATTGTTCTGGAAATTTTACTGTTTTCTGTGGGATTTATTCTTCATGGTTTCATAACCTCTGACAGCAATTTTTACAGCTAATTGTTCTGTGGTTATTGCAATACCTAGTGTGCATAGAGAGGTAAAACTCTCTCAAATCCACATCCAATTCTTCCCCTGATCTGTAGGTGAATGTCTTCCTTAAGTCGAAAGGACTGGACCTGATGTCTCTGATAATACCAATTTTGTAAGAGGAATTTGCATTTATGATTTTATAGACACATGTTGAAGAGGAAGAATTAATTTTTTATACAAAAATATTTTGGTTCCTTATACAGTCATAATTATTCCCTTCTTCAATCAATAATTAACGAACGCAGTTAAGTCAGTAATTTAATTAATGATTTTATAAAACCTTTGATTAGCTCAGCACAGTCTTTCAAGCACAGCTTAAGCCTGTGGTGGATGGAATCATACAAGGGATAAATTTCATAGTGAAATTGCTTTTCTTGTCCTAAATGTAGCATAATCATCCAAATTCTTGGTGCCAAACTGTTCCTTTCCATGAGGAACTTCGGGACAACTTCCCCTACGTCCAGAGGGAGAAAAGCCAGCGATGGGTGAAGCAACCTCCTATTCCACAAATAACAGTAAAATTACCCAATTCCTCGTAGGACTGAGATGCACCGCTTTGGTCAGCCTGACTTGCAAGATTCCTGTCCTGTGGGTTTAAATTTTTTTAGATGTGTCGAGGGGAATACATCAGAGCTGAAGCTAGAGTGTTAAAGGCACAACAATCTCCTTCCTGCAAAGCATCTTCATTTTAAAATCTGTGAGAAGGACAGAATGTGTATTCACGCATTTCAAAAAAGGGAAAGAAAAGGTTTTCTGGGTTTGTTATTTTGCTTTGACTTGTTTGGGTGGGTTTTTTTGGGGTTTTTTGCTTGTTTTGTTGGTGGTGGTTGTTGTTGTCATTTGGTTGGTTGCTTTTTTTTCCCAAATGTTTTTTTTGGTTTAGGAAACCAAAACCAAAACCACCGTTGTGATTGGTTTAGGAAATAGTTCTGAAGCTCATTCAGACATAGTTCTGAAGCTCATTCAGAAATGGTTCTGAGGCTCTAGAAATGGTTCTGAAGCTCTAGAAATGATTCTGAAGCTCACTTAGAAATGGTTCTGAAGCTCAATCAGAAATTGTTCTGAAGCTCATTCAGAAATGGTTCTAAGGCTCCAGAAATGGTTCTGAGGCTCCAGAAATTGTTCTGGAGCTCCAGAAATGGTTCTGAGGCTCATTCAGAAATGGTTCTGAAGGGGTTCAGAGCTGCCAGGCAGCTCTCGGGTACCCTGATCATATGAGGAGCACCTGCAAAGCCGCAGAGATCCTGGGGCTCCCCGTCCCAGGGCTCGACATCGGTGTGTTGGGCTCACCATCGGTGTGTTGGGCTCACCATTGGTGCATTGGCCTCACCTCTGGTGCGTTGGGCTCACCATCGGCGCGTTGGGCTCATCATCGGTGCGTTGGGCACACCATCGGTGCATTGGGCTCACCATTGGTGCCTTGGGCTCACCATCGGTGCGTTGGGCTCACCATTGGTGCGTTGGGCTCGCCATCGGTGCATTGGGTTCACCATTGGTGCGTTGGGCTCACCATCGGTGCGTTGGGCTCAGCATCGGTGCATTGGGCTCACCAGCGGTGCGTTGGGCACACCATTGGTGCGTTGGGCTCACCATCGGTGTGTTGGGCTCACCATCGGTGTATTGGGCTCACCTCTGGTGTGTTGGGCACACCATTGGTGCATTGGGCTCACCGTTGGTGCATTGGGCTCACTATCGGTGCGCTGGGCTCGACATCGGTGCGTTGGGCTCACCATTGGTGCGTTGGGCTCACTATCGGTGCGTTGGGCTTGACATCGGTGCGTTGGGCTCACCATCGGTGTGTTGGGCTCAGCATCGGTGCGTTGGGCTCACCAGCGGTGCGTTGGGCACACCATTGGTACATTGGGCTCACCATCGGTGCATTGGGCTCACTATCGGTGCATTGGGCTCATCATCGGTGTGTTGGGCACACCATCGGTGCGTTGGGCTCACCATTGCTGGGTTGGGCTCACCATCGGTGCGTTGGGCACGACATTGGTGTGTTGGGCTCACCATCGGTGCGTTGGGCTCACCATCAGTGCGTTGGGCTCACAGGAGTGTGCCGATCCTTCACCCGCGTGGCCTTTCCAGTGGCCACTTCCAGGCTCCTGGTAGCCTCCCTCGGAGAGCCCTTAGGAACGCGGTGCCCTGGCTTTTCCCTGGGTTTTTCTGCGGTGGGAAGGCCTGGGAAGGGCTGCGGGTGTGGGACCAGGCGAATGGAGCCACCATTCCCATTCCCACCTCAGGAATATCTCTGCTAAAAGGCTGCTGCAGATGGGACATGGATTTGCAGCGTAAATGTTATTTCGAGCAGATACCCTAATTACTGCTGATGGGCTTAGCCCCATCAATCCTTCTAATCCCTCCTAAAACTGCTCATGCTCGTGGTCCCTGTGACATCTTGTGACAGAGAGTGACACAAATACAACACTGTGACAAAACCAGAACTGCAGAGAAAAATCCTCTCTTTGTGTTTGGGGTTTTTTTTAGCTCTTCTGAGAAGTTTCACATTTTTTGCTCTGGTAAATTAACCAGGTGAGCTCTGCCTTTTGCGATGTATATCTGTGATGTCTCCCTCATCAAACACTCCTTTCCCAGGGATTTTATAGCTAAAAAATTACAGCAAATCGTTGGATGCTCATCATTAAATGACACAGCTAACTAGTGAACACGGCCACGCTGGGTTAACAGCTGTGGGCTCAAAGATCTTAGAGTCCTTTTCCAATCTTACCAATCCTATAATTCTATGAAATTAGCATTAATTGTTATATTAGCTGCTCAAACAGATGATTTTTAGTTTTTAGGAAAGCTTTTTGCATGATAATTTGTTCTGCAAGGGACTCCCCATGTAACAATAAGACATGCCAAGGTCTCCCACTACAAAATCAGTAATAAAATTTTGTACATCCATCATTGTTGTCACTCCTAAAAAACTCAGTAAAATGGAAAACAAAAGCTTTTTTTTGGTTGTTTTGTTCTGGTTTTGGTTTTTTTGGGGTTTTTTTTTGTGAATTTCACTTTACAATACTTCGGGGACACTGTTTCTCTAAAAATAAATGAATCTGGATTCACGACTATAATTCAAGCTCGTGGAAAGGTGAGAATACCTACCCTGAGACTGCATTTCTTTTCAAACAGAAAAGAATCAAAACATGAGGAGATGCAGAGACATGTCAAAGTTCCAGCCAGGTTTTCCTGTCCATGATGGCTTTTAGCTTCAGAGACCTCTTCTTGTACAACAGCCTGTGCTTGGGTGAAGCGAATCCTCAGGATGGGCAGGGAAAATGGGAATTTTCTGTAATGGCACCTTATGTTGAAATTTACAGGCACTTGTGCCACAGGAGAGCTGCCCGAAAAAGAACTGCAATTCATATTTAGCAAGAAATGGTACCTGGAAATATTCCAGTCCTTTCCTTGTTATCTGCCCACAACAGAAGGAGAGCAGAGGTTCCCTTCTTTCCCATGTTCTAGACAAAGAAATTAAAAATATTCCGGTATTTTCCCTGTGATCCTACTAATAAATTTGCATGCAAATGTCAAGAAACCAATGCCTAGTGCGTTTTTAATGAAGTGGTTGATCCAAAACCTTTTGGAATGTTCAGGGAGGAGAATTCCACAGCTCTGTGTAGGTAGAGCTGAGGAGAACCAGAGGTGAATGCAGAACTGCTGCAGAAAAGATGTCATCACTGCCTGAATCACTTCAGGACAATCACTCAGTGAATATGTATTTCTAGGTAAAAGTTGTTTTTCAACAATATAGGGGGAAAAATTTCCTTTAATGAAGGAAATGAGAATTGCCATCCTGTGGTGTTTAAACTTCCTGCTTTTCCCTGGGGTCCAAAGAATATTATTTTTTCCGCCATTCCCTTTGACAATTTTTCCTTGGGCTGATGTTGCATAACTACATCATCAGGGGGGAAAAGCAGCCTCACAAGCTTTTTCAAAATTTTTTGTCTGTCTGTTTGTTTGTTTGTTTGTTTGTGTGTTTGTTTGTGTAGTTTTGTTGGATTTTGTATTGTTGTTGGTTTTTTTTTTTTTAAATAGTAGGAACATAATTTATGGTTGAAAACAGATTGTGTTTCTTAGAGAAAGACACATGAAGTGCTAAAAAAATAATAAAACAGAAGAATTTGTAAGTTATTATCTTCCTGATACAGGGATTTTTTTAAACACTTATTGTTGTGCTGTTTTGGAGAAGAGAAATTCAAGTTTTCTGCCCTGAGCAGGAGGGCAGTGAATTAGGAGCTGGGAAAATCTGCCTTCTGCTTGCCCTGCTGGGGTTCCATTTTGGTTAAAGATGCTGAGCACAAAAATGACCTCTCCAGGAGCTGCACCTCTCCTGTGCTGCTCCCTGAGTTATTCCAGAAGATTTCAGAGTGGTTGAGTTGTTCCATGTCTGAGGCTTGGTTTCACTGGGGGTTCCAGTGGTGCCAGAGTTCAAACGCAGGGTCAGTTTTGGGTTTTCTTTTTGGCACATCTCCGGGCAGGAGTTGGATAGGGAGGCTGAGAAAGGCCTGAATATGCAAAATCCCAACTGGAAAGGTGGCGGGTGAATTGATGCCAAGGACATTAGCGAGGAGGGATGGGAAACATGAGCAGGACTTCATGCCTGGACCTCACCACTACCCCCAAAAATGAGCTCAAGCTGTGGATTTGACATGGACTCATATTTCAGCCCTGTAATAGTCCAAAGGTCTTCAGCTCCAGAGATTCGATTTGTGCTCTATCAAAGGCAGAAGTCAACTGGAAAAAAAAAAAAAAAAAGTTAGATGTGGGCTAAAGTTTAAATCTAAACAGTCACAGAGATGAATGGGGCTTGAATTAGGAGTTGTGGTCGGAGCCAGCGTTCACCTCCAAATACAAATTCACTTGCAGTACAACACACACACACACAAAAAAAAAAAAAAAAAGTGAGACACAGCTGAGAAAGAAGCTGCAGCTAAATGAGAAACAGATTTGCAGCGAGCACAAATGAAATTAGGGGGATATGGGTGCAAGCCAGCCAGTGTGTTCTGCTGTGAGACAAAATGTTTAATTTCCCATTTGCGATAGCGCCGAGGAGCTGAATAGAGCTGTGGCAGGAGCGTTCCTCCGGCGAGCGCTGAGCGCCAAGAGCTGGCAGCGCATGAAACCTTCCCGCTGCAGGCTGCTTGCCCAAAAAACCTCCCGCCCCTCTGCCCTGACACTGCGACGGGAGGCTGTCAGATATGCCTCGACAGAAAGGGTCTGCGAGAGAAATACTGGGATTTTTGTGTTTCTGCGTATTTGGGATGCCAGCCACAACATGTGGGCAATTTGCAGCAGGAGATGTGCATCTGTTTTAGCAGTGGGTGCCTTGAAGTGTCGGATCTTGAAGGCCAGAAGCAGAAATCTTTGTTCCAAATATAAACATTGTCGGACTTTTAAACTGGTAATTTTTAACTGGTAGAGGTTTACCTACCCTACATGAAGGGGATAATTAATTTTCAAGTCATAACTGAGAACAAAGGGTGGTATTTACTCCATTTTCTTCCTCCTGTTTTCTACCCCTCCCTCCATGTTGTTTAGTCTTCTTATTTTTTTAATTATGTTTTTTTAACCAGTGAATAGACCTACTGGATTTGACGCTTAAACTGCACAGGGTTAAAAGCACGGCCTCCCTTACATTTCTGAACTTTCTTCCATAAAAATCTTAAGGAAGATGATCTCTAATTTCACTTCCTCAGCATGAAAAGCAAAACATCTGGTTGTCTTAGTTTCCCACCCCGGCAACTGACTTTCAAGGCAGCGAGTAAGCAATGACATGCCTGAGATTAAAACACAAAAATCTGCTATATCCACGTTGGCACGGGAGGGGAAAAGCACCGAGTTTCTATCACACTCACAATTGCAGAGCGCAGATAACAGCCCGCAGTTAACACTTTAATATATCCTGGCCCCTGCTCTGTTTTTCCTGGCCATTTTTGATGGGAAGAGGGTGGTTGGGGGTTCCCCTGCAGGGGACACAGCCCAGTTGCTGCCTGGGGTCCCTCGTGTCCCCTCGTCCCCAAACACACCTGCCTGGCACTGGGACGGTCACGGTGGAGTCACCAGGAGGGGATTTCAGCAGGAATTGGGTCGGAACACCCTGGAAATGAACATTTCGGTGTCAGTTTGCCTTCCCGAGAGCAGGGAAATTTGGGCAGGAGGCTCCGTGTGCTTCCGTGTCTCGTCTCAGGCAATGTGTGCGCCCAGGAGAGGATGGGATTCTAAATTTGCCCCCTTAGTTCTTGGCTGAAAGTTGGACTTGGATAGTTTTGGAGGTCTTAATAATCCTGCAATTCCTTTCTATTACCTGTTCCACTCAGTGAGACTGAGCATTTTCCCCTTTTTATTAATTTTCCATGTTCCTTTCAGTGGCCACTGTCATGATGATGACAGATATAAGGGGATAATCTTCCTATTTCAAGCTATTTATTTGTAATAGAGCTCAGCCAATTCAACTCCTACTTCACCTGTGCTCAAAACCTTTCAGAAAGAAATTGGTTAGTGACAGAAGACTGGCACAGCCGCTCCATTTTTTGTGCTAATTTTAAAAACACTGAGCTGGGATCCTCTCAGTAATCTCTTCTGAGCTATTCCTCACTGACTAAGGTCTTGAAATACGCTGAAGGTGTATTTCCTTAAGAAAATAGGAACATCTGGCCTCTTTTGGAGACGAGCGCAAGATTTGGTGTTCTCCACTCATGAGGAGCCTCTCCCAATTTCCGAGAGCTCTCAAATATGACATAGGGTGTCCTTACGAGGGCATTCCCTGGGATGAATGTGCCCATCCTTTCTCCAATTCCCCCCTTCCCCAGGGAAGGGATAACACAGGAATTAATGCAGGGGAGGGGTTGGTCTTTATGTTCCACAATACAGTCAAAGAGCGTGCACTTATCCTTCATAAAACTCTGGATTTCAAGAGGGTTGAGTGGCACCAGGAATAAATTTGTCTACCCCGCTCTGGTTTATTTCCTTGTCTTGCTTATTTGTGTGATAATTCAGTCGCTCTGGGATTCTATGGGCTCTACGAAATGCCAGGAAGGTAATTTATTCATTGTTTTGTTCTTCCTCCTTCCCCACGTGAACGGTTTCTTTATTATAAAAACGCGACTCGAAGGCTGGCGTGGTTTTGCACTAATTTCTGCAGGTTCTTACCACCGCAGCTGATGGTATTAGCAGTGACAATAAGATCATTGCTAATGATTTGGTAGCTTTAGCATTATTCATCCTCCTGGATTTGCCAGTACGCACCAGACACCACCTTCGTGCTGCATAACTAACCCTAAGAATGAAGGAAAAATCTATTTTAGAATCAAAGCTTCTCTCTTTATTTTTGTTATTTCCTTTGTTTTGATCAAGACCAGAAGCCACCATCAGTCTGAAAGGGAAGCTGCAATTACCTATGCTGATTAGTAGCTGAATTGGAAACTTTTGGGTTTTTTCTTATCATTCCACCATTTTCAATATGCAGGGTGGGTTTGGTGACATAAATATTGTTTCTCCTCAGTCAAGTACAAATGCTTGATTTATGCAGCCATGCAGTGGATTTAACATAATGATGGAATTGTAATAAATCCACAGAATAATTTTTTGTCATTGCTGTCACATTACTTCTAGCCTTCTTATCCAGAATAAAAATAGACTATTCACGTAAGAAAAGTTGATCTCTGAATATCTTCCTGCAAACCCAGAAATTAAAAGCTATGGATTTACTATATCCTCGCGGGCTAAAACCCTTCGAATTCGTGAATGTTTTGGCTGAGTTTGCCTAGGCAACAAAACTTTCAGTCCTGACCTAAGCCAGCCTTTCCCTCCCATTGTGATTTGCCCATCCCAAATGATAATGTGAGTAGACAGTCCAGGACAAGACAGGTTTAAATCCTCTTAAGCTGTAAAAAGAAAGGAACCCAGGGATGTCTGGGCTGGTTTCTTCATCAGAGACAGAAGGTACACACCCATCGCACAGCAAACATCTGGACAGCATCAAACTGTCCGGGTGGAGGGGGCAAGCGTCTCTGCCGAAGCCTTTCATGAAAGATTAAATCTCTGCCTGTTATTTCAAATACAGTTGTTCAAAGGTGCCTTAATTTTGTGTTTCCAATTAGTCTGAGAACTTAAGTTACCCATTTTTAGACGGGGCTATAAAACACAGATTTCGTTTGGCAGCAACATAAAGAGTAGATTTCAATATTTCATTTTCACTTTGAGGAGGAATAAATTCTAATCTTGAATATCCTGCTGTGGGAAAGCAGGTCTGCAACAAACTCGTGCCACCCTCGTGATGGTTTTACCGATGGCAAAAACAGAGGTAGAGAGAAACCGAGCAATTTGATTTCCGTGAGTGCAGAGGGTTTGACCATTATTCTGCTATTCTGCTGTCTTCAGAATTACACTTTCTCACGTTTCTGCTCCGTGCTGTGACTTTACAGGTGTGGTTTCTCCAGGTGTGGCTCTGGCTGGAGGAATTTGGGGTGGTGGGTGGCTGTGCAGGAGCAGGGGAAGGGTGCGAGGGGTGAGGCACACCCTGGGCTGCTCCTGTCCCCTGTCCCCAAGGACACTCCAGGGACACCTCCTAACTCAGCCTGGCTCTCACTGATGGAGAACACCATTGGCAACGTGAGAAAAGAGGCAAAATAAACCCTCTGCCCACGATTGCTCCGCTGAGACCTCACGATCGTGGTTTTTGGCCCTAAGGTGTTTCTGTGCCCCATGCGCTGCAGGACACCCTCCACAATTCCCCCAGATTTTCTCAAATAAAGGCAATGCTCCTGCTCCCTGCCGTCTGGGTGTGACCATCAAAGACTAACCTGACGATCAAAGCGTTCCCCAGCTGTGAGGAGGCACCGCAGCTCCTCCAGGAGGACCTGGACACGAGACACCAGCGAGGCCGAGCTTCCCGCGTGACCTTGGGTTGAGATGTTTAATCTCAGAGAGTTTCCTCTCTGCCCCAGGGCCCTGGAGAAGGGGATAATAATAGCCGTCCGTATCGCCGGGGGGGTGTGAGGATTAATAAGTTAATGCCTGCAGGGCTCGGTGGCACTCTGGTGACAAGGAGCTGCCTGAGAGCCGTGACAGAGCACAGCAGCTCTGGGGTTGGTCACCCCAAGGTGTTGATTAGGTGGGGAGAAAACAGCCAGGGCTGAGCAGAGAGCAGGGAAAAAGCTGAAGGAGATGTCCAGGAAACAGCTCACTCGTGATTGTCACCCGCTGCACGGGTGGGTTTGTGTCACAAATGCCACCCCACGCCCACGGAGGAGCCCTGGGTGTCCCTGGCACAGCAGAGTGGTGTCCTGAATGTGACAGGAGCTGTTCAAGGCATCATCCAGGAGGGTGGGAGGAGGAGGAGGCATGGAGAGACAGAAGGCAAGGAAACTGGAGCCACGTCCTCAGAGAAGTTTGCAGCACCAAAAGTCCTCCAAGGATTGTGTTTGTGTGTGCCCAGACAGTCGAGAAGGATGGCAGAGTTTTTGGATGCTGAGAAGGTACCAGAAGACCTTCAGAGGGTCTAAATCCAATTTAGGTCCTGGATTGAAGGCTGTGATTCCTACAGGAATGTAGGAATCATGTCTCTTTTGTTGACCCACTGTGCTCCCCTTTATTTCTTTTGATAATTAAACTGATTTTGCTTGAGGGTTTTTTTTCCTTCTTGCTTCTTCCCCAGTAACTGATCCTAAAGGGAAAACAAGAACTTAATCCATTAGCTATCAGTGACAAGAAATAGCAGTTTATATCTTATGAGGAATTATTTATATGAAAAATCTCACATGTCAGAGCATTTGGTGTGAATTTCAGCTCTTGCAGAAGATTAGTGCTGCTCGATTCACACAGTCACTGGCACATTGTTGTACCTGTGTGAGCACGGTCAGGACTTGATGTGAAATTCTGAGTGATCTTAAGGGGAAACCTCTCAAATGTCAGCCTAATGAGGGTACAGGTCTAGAGCCAGACAGAGGAGTTTGCAAATCCTTATGCTAAAAAAAAAAAAATCCTCAAAATAAGCTGGCAGTGCGTGCATCAGGAACTGGAGTGACAGGACAAGGGGGAATGGGTTTAAACTGAAGGAGGGGAAATTTAGATGATATTTTGGGAAGAAATTCCAGGCTTTGAGGGTGGGCAGGCCCTGGCACAGGTGCCCAGAGCAGCTGTGGCTGCCCCTGGATCCCTGGCAGTGTCCAAGGCCAGGCTGGACACTGGGGCTTGGAGCAGCCTGGGACAGTGGCAGGTGTCCCTGCCATGGCTGGGGTGGCACTGGATGGGCTTTAGGGTCCCTTCCAGCCCAAACCATTCTACGATCCTCCAATTCCATAAGGTGTTCATTAGCAGCTCTTTCAAGTGTTATTCTCCTGGTTCTTAATAATGTATTCTGTAAGTGCTCATTTGGATGTGTCCGACTGCTTTTACTGTCCTTAGCAAAATCCAGCCTGACCAGAGCTTCAAGGTTTTTTACCAAAAAAGAAAAACAAAAAGAAAAAAAGAAGCGAGACAAATTTTAGAATTTAGCTTTAATGACAGATGACAATTAGTAACCTTACTCTCTTTCTAGGACCTATAAAGACTTTGGTCAGAGGCTGACAAATTTTAGGGAAGCTGTCCACACTTTCCCTGTGATCACGGTTTTGAACAGCAATAGCATTAAATATTATTATCTATCACATTGTAGAAATGTCTCTGCCTCAAGGCAGGGGTTGGCTACATCCATCCTGCTGTGATGAAAAGCTCTTGTGACTGCACGTGGTGGAAGTACCTCTATTTCACCCAGAAATGAGCAAACAAGCTCATTTCATTCTTGAGATGAGGCAGAGCAAACCTGGTTTCCTGTAGAACTGCTAAATCCCAGGTGAGTCCCCCACTTTTCATTGCTGAGACTTTATGTCACAAGCTAGATCTTTCAAAATGAAAAAGTATTTGTGCACAGGATGCACATCTTCGTGGCATGTACCAACACCAGGGGTTGGTACAAAAACCGTCCATTTTTGCAACTTTCTTCATCTCCTTTACAGCCCTGGAATTCAGACCTCCAGAGATATTTATAAATTGCTTCTATCTCTAAAAAAAGGAGCCATATGCACTTCAGCCTTGTTATGTTTTCATTCTGGAGGCTTCACAGTGCTAATGAACCCAACTCATCAACAGTTGGGTTCCTTCCTGTGTAAAATGTGACGAGAAGTGATTAATTTTTATGCCTGATTCTTCCTTTACTCACACCACAACTTCGGATAATTTTTGAAAATCATACGCTTTGCTGAAGCACTATAGGAATTTAAATATGATGTATAGATTAAAGAGAATCATGGAATTAATCTTCATGGAATTAAGGCTGGAAAAGACATTTAGGGTCGTCAAACCAAACCATACACCCCAGGAGTTGCAGAGGAAGATGTCATAAAGATAAGAGGTTATTTGGTGGGAAACAGCACACTGTCCTTAGGGAGGAAAATACGCTCAGGAGGGCCCATGTTAAATCACAGTGCACAATAGAGTGTATAGGGGAAAAAGCAAAGGGAAATCTTATCTGCACGCCCCATCAGGGGCTTGACGTGACCATCCCCAAGTCCAAAGAGCCCTGTTTTTGTGGCAGGAAGGAGCCCCTCGCTCCCATTTCTGCGGGAGGGGAGGTCACAGGCATTTTGGGGCAGTTCCACCCCAAATCCAGAGCGGGGACTGGAGGATGGGGCAGTCAGAAAAGAGGAGGGCTGTGGCTGAGGAGGAGAGGGACGCACTGACCCAGGCAGAAGCAAGGTCTGGAGACCCTCTGGACTCCCCCAAATGAGCAGGGCTCGGCCACAGGCACGAGGCTCCCACAACTGATCCGTGTGAGAGTGTCCGGCGGCTGCCGGACAGTGGCTGGAGGGGTGCCAGCCCTTCCTGGGGTGCTCTGCGAGAGGGACACGACCCCAACCCTGCCATAAATCACCCCCCCTTGGCCAGCACAGCCTCCCTGGCAGGCTGACAGCTCCCAAATCCCTCTCACCGTCCCCTAACAACCGTGATGAGGTGCCAAAACATGGGAGCTGAAATCCCCGCGCTATGGCTCGCCAGCGAGGCGGCCTCGCTGGGGAACACGCCTTGGGAACATCTGGCGCTGGGGCGGGAATTGGGACCAGATATGGCTTCACAATGACCGGATTATTGCACATGACACCGCTGCCCGCAACAGGGAAATCCTTGTCTAAGTTCCTCCAAAAACAAAACAAAAAGCGCGTTGATTTATTTATTTATTTTCTCAGCGAATGCGCGCCTTTGTCCGTACCTCATTCTGGATAAATGAAGGAAAGAATCAATTTTCTGTGATAAGCCTGGAGTAAAAATAAATGATAATTTCCTATATCCTGCAGAAATTACATGGCTATGAATGTCAGTGCAGCAGTTAACGTTTCCAGTCCTGCCTCCTTCCAGGGCTGGGTCTCCTTACACACCAACAGCTGGGAATGGGAAAGATGACACACACTGCTTCCCTCTGTTCTGCCTAATGAGTGAGTCTCTAATGAGAACAATCACTCCAACAAGTATTCAGTGCTCCCTGTAAGAAGAAAAAGTACTGGTTCTTCTTCTCTGTGCTGCAGCTTCTCAAATAAATAGGGTAAATTAAAAATCTATGTAATACTGGTGTGCTCTTGTTAAATAGATGCGGACCTTATTTTTACTTTTTTTTTTTTTTTTTTAAGTCAGTGAGACTTCTGAGTGTTGGGGAATTTTCTTCTGGTGGGGGGAAAATATTTTATTTTGCAGACATCACCAGTCATGCTCTGCACAAATACTGAACCTCTGAACTGTTCAGAATCGATGTCCTTTAGGTGCCTGGCGCTTCCTCCTGCCAAGATCTTATCTGACGCTGGGAAAGACTGCCTAACTCCGAACGAGAAGTTTTCTTTGGAACAAAGGATCTGATATTTATCCTGGAATATCTTCTGCCTCTGCCTGGTGATTAGATCATTCACCTCAAATTTTCCCATTCCTTCCGCCTCCTTTCTCGCCAGCCTCCCTTGCCCAGTGATCCTTTCCCACTCCCAGCCCTTCCCAGAATCCCAGGGCGACGGCAGCGACGGTGTTGGGAAACAGCAGCGAGTTTCCAGGGTAACTCCTTGTCCCACGGACACGCGTTAGGTGTTCCCAGAACTGGGAAATGCATTGGTGCCGAGGAGCCCAGGAGCTGCACTGAGATCTGGAACGAGGCCTCCTCTCCCCTCTCATTCAGACCTGTAGGAAATTAAGAATTCCCTGAGAATTAAATGAGCTGGGATTTGTCTAGGAGCCTGCAGAAGACATCAGGGTGTGGCTGATGCCTGTGGAGGTCACACCTGCCATGACCCGAAGGTTTAATGGAAGCACTGGAGTGCTCTGTGGCCAGGCTGAGGCTATTCGTTTGCATAAATATGAATAAACCTAGACAATATACACAATATAAAACCCTTAGCCCTTATAGTAGAAGAGTCTGCACAAAGCTGCACATTTTTGCTCAGTTTTAGTTGCTTTGTTGCAGTCATGCTGCTATCCCATTTATTCCCGGCTTGCCCAGGAAGTTCAGCAACAGAATGTTAATGGAAAATAAAAATAAAAATTCCCACTCTCACTGGCAGTGAAACTTGCGCCGCAAAGGTTTTCACGCTGACTGTATCAGAACAAAATTCCTCCTGTGTGGACTCAGTGATCACAATTAACTCACAGCAGGCCCTTCCACCAGCGAGGACAGTGAGCTGATGGGAATCCCTGTGGGCAGCTGGAAGGGAGGAAAAAAATGCCACAGAAAATTCCAAACAGCACATACCTTCTGAAGAATGTCACACGTTTTGGGTGAGACCCTGGTTCTTTCCATTGAAATGCCTCTTCTTCTCTCAGTCCAGGATTTTATGAGTTAGGAATAAGGTGGTGGTAGTGTGAACTTCCCGCTGGTTTCAAAGGGACTTAATTTTTGAACGTCCAAAGCAGTTTCTGCTCCAAGGATCGTGTAAAATGGTGAAGAAGAGGGGTGTTGTGGAGGATAACCGTGGATGAGAAGGAAATTTAATTTATCTTGACTCATCATCTACAAGTAATGATGTACAAATCAGGGCATCACCCAGAGCAGAATCTGGATTTTGGATTCTGGCACTGGAACGAATCTCCACAATCCGTGAGGGCCACTCCGGAATCAAGGGGGCTTTTACAGAAAGCAATTAATCTCCTGAAACAACTGGGATCAAAGCTGGCCTCCTGCACTTCAGCAAAAACTCTCCTGATAGTTCACCTGCTCATTTTTCTACTTCATTTTAGTGACAAGAAATTGTACAGTACATTTTGATATGGAGGCAGGGATTTTCCAAGCACACTGTGTCTGTGTGACTGGCACCACTTCCTATAAAATTTCTGTGGGAGTCTTCTAGTTCCATCATGATCCTTTATTTTTAACTTTCTAAGCTGAAGAAATTAGAAAGAGCACTTTGTAGTGCTCTGCTCTATTCCAGTACAATACAAAATGGAGATAAAGACGATATGATGTAATTTTAGTTTTGTCTCTAGATTTCTTGTCAAGCATTATTATGCTAAGGAAGAAAAAGAAGACAAAGAAAGAATGAAAAAAAACCCCAAAACCCTCAAGAAGCTGCTTTTATATATAATTTAAAACCTTTGTAAAAGCTGAAATGAAGTTTCTGTTCAGGGAATAATTTTTAGAAATTACCACTTGGGTATTACGTATTGTACAAAATACTAAGAACGTCTCAGAGGAAATATTTCTTGCATGTTTTCACCCCCATGAAGGAGTTTTTTGGAGCAAAAAAATGGCAGTGTCCAAGGCCAGGCTGGACATTGGGGCTTGGAGCAGCCTGGGACAGTGGGAGGTGTCCCTGTCATGGCAGGGGTGGCACTGGATGGGATTTAATGTCCTTTCCAACCCAAACCATTCTGGGATTCTGTGATTCTTGCATGACGATGAACTGTTTCAAAACCCAAAGAGAAGTTGTGGGCTTGTTTTGGGGAAAGAAATTTCCTAAACGCAGGAGACTTGGCCTCTAATGTGAAGTACAGCTGATCTCGAAGAGAAGGTGACAGTTTCAAGCTTATATTTCCTTCGGCTACTTTGAGATGAAGCACCTTAAAATTTTTTTCAGTGTCTTTTGCGAGACGTGCCTATAAATGAAATATTGAAGGCATAGGAGCTTTTGTAACCCAGACTTCAATGCACATGCTGCTCAGATGAAAAACAGGCGTGCTGCAAGTTTCCCATTTAATTTGTGTCGAGTCTTCGCTCCACCAGCTGGATTTCTTTTCCTGAACATTACAATACTCACTAATGGGAGGGCCGGAGCCAAGAACGGGAAAAATAACTGGCCCAAACGAGCAAGTTATTTAGAGTAAGAAAAGGAGGATATAAATACCTTCCACTGCTGGGTGAGAATCAAGGCGGGGATAACCCAAATGCACCACAAACTGTCAACCAAAATTTGACTTTTTTTGCCATGCGCACGCCAATGCTCACCTGTAGGGTTTGAAAGCTTTTTAGAGCTCAGGAGCAAAGGAAGGACTAGGGCTGTGGATGTATTTCTTATCAGCAGCCTCTTGTGAGGGGTCCTGTGAAAGAGCTTCTGACAGTCCAAAAAAAAACCCAAACCAAAACAAAACAAACCCCCAAACCCAAAACCAAAACAAAAACAAAAAAAATCCCAAAAAAACCCAAAAAACCCCCCACCAAAAACAAAAAGCAAAAACAAATCTCAACTAAAACTCTTTTAGAGCTTTTCCAGTACACGAGAAAATGAGTTTTTGCTTTAAAGACGGCATTTTTTTGTTTGCTGTGACGTCTGGAATATTGTCATGTTGTAAGTCCCGTTTCCATTTGCTTGCAGCAATAAGGTAAGTGGTGGCATGGTATTATTTAATTTCAGACATTTAAAAAAAAAAATGAAGCTGAGCCACGTTTTTTAAGTGAGAAGAGCCATGTCTCTGCTTCCAAATTGTCTTTTAGATAGAGGAGTTATCTGTTTCGTTCACCAAGAAACACACTCGATAATAGACTGCCCAAGAATATCATAAGGCAGCCTCAGGATGTAGATACCTTTGTTTACATCTAATTCGGGTTTTTTTACATTTTCGCCACTTTATTTTTGAGTGGTGAATGCTTGTAAGACAGGGAGAGACAGCAAGAAAGCAGAGATGGGTTGCAATTTTATTAAGGGCCTGGGATAAGAACAAAAGCCATCTTTTGTGATTTTGAAGCTGAAGGGGCTGATGAACTTGACAGAAATAAAAAGGAGTAGGCACACGTGGTTTTCCTGCTAGGTAGGAACAGCTAAATAGTGAAGTTGAGTGTGTGAGTAAAGGTTCACACTGTAAATGGATTTTTTGGTATATGAGACTGACACCTTTGTCATCTGACATTACCATTGGCATGAACTTACATTCTTTTGGGAAAGCCGAAAAAAAAAAAAAAAAGAAATATTTTTGGATGCATACGCCTCTGGCAGTATGTCCTAACGGTGGCATCACAGAATTTTTCACTTTAACTCACACGAGGCTGAAAATATCTCCTCAAACTTCTCCCCATTCAGCAGTTCATTGCTGGATTCGTTCTAAAGCTCCATATCCTGAAGGTTTATGTGATTTATGCTACAAAATGCTTTTCCCTGCTTATTGCTTGGAATAGGACTAACTGTCGGAAAATAATTGAGAAAAAACCCCACTTCTATAAAAATGGCCAGGAAAATGCTGGCAATAGAAAAAAAATCTTAAATTCTACGGTTTGGGATTAACTGAAGGTTGTTACACAAGAGTTTTCTTTCCAGTCTTTGCTGTGTGGATGTCCATAAATCATTACAACTGGAGTCTTATCTTGGGAAGTCTTGTTTAAAAAAAAAAAAAGAAAGAAAGAAAGAAAAAAGCATGAATTATGCTGGAATTTTCTTCAAGTACAGTGTGATCTCAGCCCTACCTTATTTCCCTGCATCAGAAACGCCTCTGCTAGACACAATAGAATTGAAAGCGGAATCCAAAACTGCGGTTTCACACCACAAATATTGGCGTGTTTAGATTTAATATGTCAGAAACCCAGGGGTGAACTTTGCTTGTCCCGCGCCAAGATCCCACCAAGGTAAAACTGAAAGCTTTTATGGCTCAGGTATGGCTCAGACGCTGAATTTCAGCGCTGCTGCCTTCCCCAGGGTGGCTCTGAATGGCAGCTTTCATTCCAGGAGCTCAGCTCCGTGGGTATCTGGAATTTCCTGCCAGCCCTGGGCTGCAGGGAGGAAGGGGCTGCTCGGCACTCTTAGGTGGGGAGCCTTTTATGTCAGCAGCAAAAATCGGAGCAGCTTTGTTTGGGCTCCAGTGTGGATGTGCTGTCCCAAGAAAACCTGGCATTTTAGCTGTCACTTTTGTTCCTGTTGTTTTCCTTGCCAAGCACAGGTCTGGGGGCTTTCTTGGGTTTTTTGTTTTGTTTTTTGTTTTGGAGGAGTTTTTTGTTTGTTTGTTTGGTTGGTTTTTTGTTTGGTTTTTTTTTTTTTGTTTGTTTGTTTTGTTTTTTTTCTTTTTTTTGTTTTTTTTTGGGGGGAGGTTTGTTTGCTTTTTTTGTTTTTTGGGGTTCTTTTGTTTTTGTGTTTTGGTTTGGTTTAGTTTGTTTGTTTGTATGATTTGTTTTGGTTTTTTTTGGTGGGTTTTTTGGTGACTTTTTTTGTTTTTGTGTTTTTGGGTTTTTTTTTGTTTTGGTTTTTTGTTTTTTGGGGTTTTTTTGGGGGGTTTTGGGGGTTTTTTGGGGTTTTTTTGGTTTGGTTTTTTTTGTTTGTTTGGTTTTTTTTTTTTTTGTTTTTTTGTTTGTTTGTTTGTTTGGTTGGTTGGTTTTTTTTGTTTGTTTGTTTGGTTTTGTTGGTTTTTTTTTGGGGGGGTGGGTTTTTTTTGTTTTAGCTGCCTAGGCAGAACATCTGACCTCGATTTTCCTGCAGCCCCCAGACTCCGGGCAACATCATCTTTGAAAAATTACTCTCGAATGGGTAAAAGGTTTCTGAGAGTTCCTCATCAATTTATACTTCTGGAAGTCTTTTTAGGCTTCACTGTGCATCGAGATAAAGCACAGATGTGCCTTCCTGCTGCTGCTGTGCTTCTGCTTGGGCCTTGGGCCTTGTTCCTCACCCTATTCCTCATCACGGTGCTCTGCCTTGGTCAATCACGATGAAAACAAGGTTTAATTTCGGTGGGATTATTTTTCCTGACTGCTGCCTCACCAAAACACGAGCGGTTTTTCCACTAAAACTCCCTTTCCCCCATGAAACGTTGGTTCTGTGAGACCTTCCCATGCTTATCCACTCTCTATCGAAGATTTCCAGGTCTCTGGCTCTGTCTGTCTCTTCAGCTGCTCAGAACTTTTCAGGTTATTCTGTCATAAAAACGTGTTTTTTAAACCTTTTTCATTACTATTTTTTCCCCCAAGCTGTTGTTCTACTTTGGAACAAAACACACATTTCAGAATGCAACTTTTACCATGGAAAAAGGAAGAGGAGGAAATCTAGGTGTTGACACCTTACCCTGCCCTGTTTCAGACATCTTTTGTGGTTTCTCTTATCCAAATGTCCATGTCTTGCCCCAGGCTTATTAAGAGGCAGTGGGATTAATTGAAATCCCACATGAAAACCTCTTCTGCTGAAGACTTTCTCTATATCTTTGCAGTTTATATTGATCTGTATTTTCTAGCTGGTCTAATTAGCATTTTATAAAAATTTCCTAAAATTCCCGCTGTCCACCATTTCCACTGCTCCAAGCCATGTCCAACCTGCCCTTGGGCAATCCCAGGGTCAGGAATGTTTCTCTGTAGAATCCACAGCTGGAAAAATTTCCTTGAAATCCTCCAGGAGAGGATTCAGTCCTCTTCAAACCACTGCCTTTCCCAAGGGCAGGTGCAGCTGGCCTTTTTCTGGTGCCCTAGGGAAATCTGTAGAGGACTAATCTAGGTTAAAAAAAACCAACATTCAGGTTCATAGCCAGCATTAGCAGTTTTGGTGGAAATGTTGCAGGTTTAAAATATTCCTTGATACAGAATTTATTAAGGGTTTATGCCGGTTTTGCACTGGTGAGAAACACCAAAGAAGGGCAGAGTTCTGCTTTTGCTGAGGGCCGTGGGAGTCTGGTGAAGATGTTGGTTTTTGTGGTTCACAGCCTGCAAAGGCACTTAATCCAAAATTTGGGTATAATTGTAACCAACAAAGACCGAATGGTTTGAGAACTGTGTACTCCGGAAATCTGTATGAACTCTTACTGCTGAAATTGTTTGTTCAAGTGCCCAGATATCCAGAAAAATGACTCTTACAAGTAAATGTGGTGTGAATCAGAACCACAGAATCACAGGAAGGTTTGGGTTGGAAGGGACTTTAAAGCCCTCCATGGGCAGGGACACCTTCACCATCCCAGGTTGCTCTGTCCAGCCTGGCCTGGAACATGTCCAGGAATGTTTTAATTTAAAAATGTGAGGATTGAGGCGCCTCTACAGCATCTCTAGAATGATAACTCATGTTTTTCTCTAAGGGAACAGTTGGGGACTTGAATTTCGAGCCCTCCATGAGAGCAGACCGCTGAGGTTACACCATCATTTGCATTGTTTACATCATTATACCTTCTTTATTTTGGGAGCCAGTGATGAAAGCTTCTAGTAACAAATGGACGTGGGGCTAACAAAGGCGAGGAGACTTCTGCACAGAGAGCAAATCTAACATTTTTGCCCTGGTTGTGCACAGTGTGGCAGCCAATTTGCTCTTTGCAAAGAGCCTCGGGCTGCAGGACCAGGGGGAGCCGCGTGCTCTCTCTCCGGATGATGTTAGAAAGCAGAGAGCAGCAGAAATATGATTTTTTTTTTTTTTTGCTCAGAAAGCGGCTGTGCCTCTTAAGTTTTGCTGTGTTAAGTGATCCCTGCTGCTGTGCTGCACCAGGGACGTTCTGTGTCCTGTGCCTGGCGAGGAAGAGGTGCAGAGGTGGCACTTGGGGACACGGTTTAGCGCTGGACTGGGCAGGGCTGCGC
Organism: Acanthornis magna; assembly: GCA_036785705.1. Taxonomy (NCBI): domain Eukaryota; kingdom Metazoa; phylum Chordata; class Aves; order Passeriformes; family Acanthizidae; genus Acanthornis; species Acanthornis magna. The sequence continues at coordinate 1,144,472 of JAWUZG010000170.1, read as the reverse complement.
TCGTGTTTGGGCTCGGTGATCTTGGAGGTGTTTTCCAGCCCATGATCCTGTGATTCCTGGATCACAGGTCCACCCAGAGGGAAAGAGGAGCGCTCCAGCCAGACAAGAGAGGTTCTGTCATCCGCCCAGCGCCGCCGACTCTGATCAGACACAAACAGCCTGGTGTTTGTTCTCCTGTGTGATTGGATTTTGACAATCAGCCATAACATTTGTGCAGGTTGGCAGCAGCTTTTCCTGGTTTGATTCATTCCCTACCACTTCCATAATCATAATCAACCAGCTTTTTTTTTTTTTTTTTTTTTTTTTTTTCTAAGTGGAAAACTCCTCTTTCATCTCCATTTTCATGCTTGCCTAGAAAAACACACTCTTTTTCAACCAGATGTGGTAGAAAAGAGAAATATCCTCCTGCTTCTAGTCACTTCACTTTTCTTACCATTATGACACAGACCTACTTCACTTCTGCAGAATTCACGGGTGCTAGATTTAATTAATCCTAGCATTTGAGCCACCCGAGCCTTTACAAATGTAAACGGCTCGAGGAAGGAAAGACTTTAATTTACTGTTTGTGTCACTTGTAATGATGCCATTTGATTTCCCTGGCGGCCCCACAGCTTTCCTTGACTCTCTCTTGCAGGCTGCTTGTGGAAAGGAGCCACCAGGCAGGAGCCAAAAGAACAAGAAAAAATGGTCAGGAAAAGCTAATTCCTCAGAAAACAGAACCAGTGTTCGATCTTCATCAACAAAGGCAGAGAACTGAAGATATTGAATATCTACCTTGTACATTTCAATTGCTGCCTCTTGTTTTTTCCTCAGGAAAGGAGGAAAATTCTGGGAAAATCACCTGGCAGGTGTGATAATTTCAGGTGAGATGATATTTTCATTAGGCTTATCAGAAATAGTGCCATGTGAGCTGTCCCGCAGGAATAAATGGGCGATAAACAAATGTCTGAGGAAAAGGAATTGTACATAAAAAGAAAATTGTGAGGGAAGAGAGGCTTCCAAGCATAAACTCAATGGAGAATTATGATCACAAAATGGAGCATTGCTGTTACAAAATAGGGGAAATGAGGCTGAATGGGTTCTGGAGGCATCCTTGCCTTGTGAGTGATGTTGGGACAATTTTGGATCAGTTGAAAAGACCCAAGATATGACTCAAAACCATTTCGGTCCTGTTCGGGTCTTGATATTATCAACATTTTTCAGATTAGTTCTCAGTACCAGCGAGCGTGATTTATAAACTCACTAATGGATGCACAGAAACACAGAGGAAAACGCAGAGTGTTTTAATTCTGAGTGTGTGTTTTACATTGACAGGCTCCTTCTCCCCTTCAGCAAACACTTCCTCTCCCTCCAGCGCAGGATATTTCTCCCTGTCCCTGGTGCACATGCTCTTGCTTGCCAGAAAATGTTGCTAAACTGCTTCCATTAGTGTCGTTGTAAATCACAAGGACAGCTACGATTAGTTAGCACTTTCGGAGGAGGGATAATATCCAGTTGGACACACTTCTATTGTCATTCTCTGTGAGTATCATCTGGTAGCACCGCACGCATTAGTGAATTGTAAATTTTGTAGACATTGCGAGGCTTTATTCTTTGCATTTACATCGAGGAGCTTTCTTTTCCCCTCCAAAACAAGAGCATTTTATGTTGAAATAGGGGCTAATAATGTCCTTTCTGAGATAGAAAGTTTTGATAAGGGTCTTATTTCTTAGAATAAAGCTTTCAAGAGAGTGAAACAGCAGTCTGCTGGAACGGAGGTTTTTGAAGTAAAGCTTATTTAGTCATCCCAAGTGAGTTTGTTCCAGGTGGGCATGCAATAGAGACATACGAGTTTGGAAGGTGAAAATGGCCAAATTCTGCAGCAGCAGCACAGAATAGCACAGGCCTGCAAATTTCAATTATAAGTTGTGATAAATCGATAAAACATCTTCTTAAAGTTGTTGGAGCCATAGTTGTCTAAACGACTAATCTGGACTAGAGATAAAATCACTTGGCTGATTGCAATCCGAGTGGATCCCACTCTTTCTGCCTCTAAATACAATGTAGGGAACACATAATTTGGTGACAATTAACAGTTCATGAATAATCTTGGGATCTCAGACACGGTTTTTGGTTTAACTGTGTGAGTTCAGTGCTGCAGAAGAACTCGGGCAGCCTCCTAGAATGAAGCAAGATCACTCATAATTTGATGCGATTTTTTCTCTGACTCCTAAAAGCTTCAAGGGAAGATGCCTCAGGATTTCAAATGGGGCCGTGGAATTGCTTTAACAGCAAACCCATCTGCTGAAAACTCCTCTTGCTGTGATGAGGTCTCTAATTGTCTCTCTGCCAGCTCCATCAACAGTGTGGTATGCCCTAACCTGGAGTGTTTTTAGATTGCATTATTCTATCTTCAAAATGCTCGAGATTGAATGTTTCGTTAAAAAAAATTAAAAATCTGTTTAAACACAGGAGGAACTGCAGTGGAAATTGCTCGGACACATCCAAGGATCAGATGCAGCTTCTAGAGCTGGATTTAGGTGGATAAAAGGAAAGTCCAAATCTGACTTCTGCTCAGCTCTGGAGCTCGCTGCCGTGTGTCTGTGCTGGTTCAGCATTGCCTGAGTGCATTTCACTCAGCCTGGCCCCAACCTGTGCTACTGCCAGAGCCTGAAGGAGCTGCAGGGAAGATGGAGAGGGACAACTGCCAAGGACTGCAGGGACAGGACACAGGGAATGGCTTCCCATGGCAGAGGGCAGGGCTGGATGGGATCTTGGGAATTAGGAATTGTTCCCTGGGAGGGTGGGCAGGCCCTGGCACAGGTGCCCAGAGCAGCTGTGGCTGCCCCTGGATCCCTGGCAGTGTCCAAGGCCAGGCTGGACATTGGGGCTTGGAGCAGCCTGGGACAGTGGGAGGTGTCCCTGCCATGGCAGGGGTGGCACTGGATGGGCTTTGAGGTCCTTCCAGCCCAAACCATTCCGGGATTCTATGATTCTAACGTGGATGGCTTGATGCTCATCGCAAATGTAGGAAAAACATGGAATTTAATTTTCTCTTTCTGTCCTTGGTGGTGTTGTTACCTAATCTCATTTTTCCTTCCACGCTCACTAAAGCTGCTTTCCAACATTGATTGTTTCTCTCGGAAGTGTTGGTTGACCTCAGGCATAGCTATAAACCATGGGATTTGTGCTTTAAACATGTGAAATGTTACACAGGGCATAAAAAATTCTGAAATATTGTCTCCCGAGTCACAGAGAGTGGGTGTACAAAACTAGGGCACACTGCTGACATAAAACCTCTCTGGGAGCACTGTCTGTGGCAGGGTTTAGGGGAAAGGCACAGTCTAAAGGTAAAAAAGCAGTGAAGAAGACCTGGGAGCTGGGGTTGGGGGCAGAGCATCCCCAATATCACAGCATCCCCTGTAGTGCCAGCTCTGGAGGGGCTTGGAGAGCAAGGCAGGGAGCTCTGGAGGAGAAATGGTTCCTCATGGTCCTCATGCTCCTCAGCGTTGAGTTCCTCCTCTCTGGGGCTGCTCCTGCCCTTTGGCCGTGGCTGAAGAACCATAAAAATCCAGTCCACGCTGCTGTTTCTTTCCTGCTTGCTCTCACACCTTCTCCTCGTGCTGCTCTTCACTGGGTGTTTTGTGAGAGCCTGTGCTCGATTAGGGACTGACAAACTCATTTCAAAACCAGCGATTCAAGATGCTTCAGGAGGAAAATATCACGGTCAGAGAGGTCTGAGCACAACCAGAGCAGGTCAGCGTTCGCAGGACACAGAGCGCAGCGGACACGTGCTCTGTATGGTCACATATCACTCACAGTGGTGCTAAAAATGAGGCTTTAAAGGCTCTTTTGTTTCCCTGCTCCTCCATCTGGAGCCTGACAAAGGGCAGGTGGTGTTTTGGGGCCTGTTAGGACACAATCTGCTGTCTCAGCAAGGAGCTGATAAATAACTCCCCAAGAGAAGTGGATTATTCCGTAATGGAAGCGGAGGGGACGGAGCTCTTTCTGTGTGTTATATTCTGCTTTATTATGACAAGGAGCAGCCAGGCCTGCGAGTGTGTGCACAGCTCAGAGCTCCTCACCCAGGCACACTAAATAAACACAATAAACTTGTCACGGGGCGCACTCTGTGGTTTGCGTCCTGTTTTTCCTTTAAAACGTGTTTTCCAAATGTGAGATGAGCTGTCTGAAGGGGTTTAGGGAAATAGCCAATACTGCCATGATTCTCGTGAGCACCTACTGAATCATTCCTGCAAGCCAGCAAGATCATCACCTCACATGTGCAAAAGGGAAAAACTGGGAAAAGCATCGAGAGCCTTGATCTCGGTGCTAGAAAGGGGCTGCACAAAGGCAGGAGTGGGAAACAGACAATAAATGGGAAGAAAAAATGAACAGTTTCACCACTTGGGCCTTTCTCCCTTTTTAATGAGATTCTGTATTTCTGCTCAAGGAGAGGAGGTGTTCTTCCTTGGCAGAGATGGACTGACGTAGATGGGAAAATAAGTGTTCAGGTTGCCCCAAGTTTTTTGGGCTTACCTGTTATCCTTTTTTTTATTTTGAGGGGGACAAGGGAGGAAAGTTTTGACACAGGACTGGAGCATCTGGTGCCAGAGGGCACAGAACAACGCTGCCTTTAATTTTGTACAGATTCTTGCACCATGTTCAACACCACCCTACATATCCCCATTAACAAGCTTCTACGTATGCAAAATATTATGCATGATTCTAAAATGAAGAGCAGGATGATGGTGCTTTATTAGTCCCATGTCAGACATTGTACCTGTGAAAGAAAACAGCACATGAGAGAAGAGCACCGCTGTGAGGACGTTTTCTCCCAAAGTTGGTGTTACAGGGTTTGGTCCTGGACAAATTAAGGACAAATGGTGTTCTGTGTGTTAGTAGGGAAGGGAAAAGTTTAAATGGCTGTACATGCAGAGACAAAAATCTGGGTGGGAATTGGCCAGAGCAGCTGTGGCTGCCCCTGGATCCCTGGCAGTGTCCAAGGCCAGGCTGGACATTGGGGCTTGGAGCAGCCTGGGACAGTGGGAGGTGTCCCTGCCATGGCAGGGGTGGCACTGGATGAGCTTTAGGGCCCCTTCCAACCCAAACCAGTCTGTAATTATATGAATATGAAGGTGGTCAAACCAACCAATCAAGCTGTGACCTGAAGCAGCTGGATTTCAAAGGATTTGCTCTTCCTTGCGAGAAGGGGGAAACAATTTTTATTACTTCCAGAAGCCACGGTGAATTCAGAGATGAAAATCTTTTCCATGCCTCCGGTCTGTGCAGGAGGGGTGTCATTAAGGGATCAGGCTGATGTCAGAACGTGTCCCTGGGCAGGCAGAAGCACGTTCTGTGCAGGGCAGTGCTGGGGGGAGAGCTCACAGGCTCTTTCCGTGTGCTCAAAACCCCTCCGGAGCAGGGAGCCCCAGCCCCAGACATGTCTCCAGCGATGGTGATAATTTCAAGTGCCATCTTTGGTATCGGGGTTTTGTGTCCTCAGTAAATGACAAACAATTCAAATGTCAAGAATGGCTTATCACTGGGAAGGGATTATTTTCCCCCTGTGTCCTGGAGTTTCACCACTCTGTGTGAATCAATCCTGAGAATTTGGAGGGAATTTGTTCCAAAAAGACAAGGATCAGTGCATTCCCTTGGCTCCCTTTATTAGCTGGAAAGGGTGGGGGAAAGAAAATGAGCATTAGCTTAATAGGAAATCAAAACTGGTCTGTGAATGTGTGTCTGGACTGACTTATTCATTACTGTGATGCACATGTAAAATATGCTGGTGGTGCTGCACAGTCAAAAACACAGCTTGCCAATGCTGTCAAATTACTATTTATTTCCTCTTAATTCCACTGGGTGTGACATTTATACATCCAAATGTCCAAATACATCTATCATTTGGTTGGAGTTTTCGTTAGCCCTACTACAGCTCTGAAAGGTTATTTGAGTTTTTGCATATGGGAACGACCAGCTGTGAAGATTTTAGAATTGAAAAGGGTACTTTTATATTTTGACCTGATTTGACTTCTTTGCTTTAAAACAAGTCTTTTGCATTTTAAAACAAGTTTGCTTTTTTTTTTTTTTCCTCTCTCAGAATAAATGAAGCCATATACAATTTAATGCTTTTAAAACCTCTTTGTCTTCCTTTGGGGGCAAAGCAAAATTTTAACCACTGTGTTTGTCAAAGGTAAGTGCTGTTATGAGGGTATGACTGACGTGATAGGCTCCTCTGACTATTCACGTAAACAGGTGATGCAGAGGGTGTCAGGGAGCCCAGCGCAGTGTGTTTGGATTAGATGTGCTTCTATTACTTTGAAAAAGTGATGATAGAGTTTAGTGGGGCAGGCACAAACTGGAGAGTTGGTCTACAGCTGAACCCGTCTGCACAAACATGGCCATTTACTGAAATATAAATTCAGTAATGTAAATTGAGCTGGGGATGGGCACTGCCTGCTTCCCACTCACTGAGAGCTGGGCTGCAGGGAAAACCTCTTTTCCTGTGGTACAACCTCCAAAGAGCCCTTTGGAAACAATGGAAATGATGCCGTGAGATGCTGTTGTAGAAGGTTCTGAATGTCACAGATTCACACAGCAAGCAACCTCCTCACTCCTTAAGTGATTATCTTCTCCACTGACATCCCAGGAGCTGGTAGCAGCAGGAAATGTTTCTACCCAGGTCCTTGAGGAAATGTTGGCATCTCCCTCCCACAGCAGTGGGAGTTACATGAGTTAGTAACACACTCTCCCCAAGGTCTTTTTCATTCGGATTAAGGAAGTGTTGGACAACCTTCCTGCAGCAGGAAGATGCAAGGCAGCTGCAGTGCCAAAAGCTGTTTTATTCTGAGATCTCAAGCTTGAGCTTGGCTCCATCTGTCACACAGCCAAAGGGAAGCGTAGCCTGCGAGGAGTCAGGTCATGTGTTGAGTACCTGTGCTCTGTGAGACAGGGAACAGCTCATGGAATTCAGGCAGAATCTCTGGAGACAGAGGATATCCTGTCAGATACCGACCGGCTGAAAATCCCAGATGTGCCTTTGGGTTTGAAATGGGAGTCAAAAAATTTAACACCAAGTGCAGGCTGGCTGTGTGACACTGGTGATGTTGGACCTGAGGAGGCTTTTTCCCCCAGCTATTAGGGCTGCTCCTCCACACCTTTTGTCTTATGGCCTCGGGGTATCACGAAAAGAGGTGCTATTTATAAAATACAGTAACTGCAGTCAGGTAAACAATTCAGGCCTCGTGCTCAAAATTTTTTAGTATGTAGATGTATCTCCCATGCCCACCATGCTGATTACACTGCAGTACGGGAGCTAAGGGAAAATTGCTTTTTCAGGTAGCCAAGTGTCATCAAACACGGGTGGAACCTACATGGGCCTTCTCATGGATGCTGAGAGCACTCCCCAGCAGTGTCTGGAATGAGTAATAATGCTCAAGTAAAACTAGAGAAAAAGGAGGGAAGAGAATCCAGGCTGGAAAACCTTCCTTAGCTGGGAATGTTTGGACTAGATAAAGTCGCCGCCTGAGTATGAGAAGCAGATTTAGATCACACTTTCCTGGCTTCTGGTGGGTTTTACCAAGCTTAGCATTTTAAATCATCAGGAAGGTGTTGGTTTTCTTTTAGTTTTCTCTTGAAAATCGTTATGGCATGGAAGGGAAAAGGAGGAAGGAATCACTCAATCATGGTGAGCCTTCCTAGGCATTAGAATGAGCTCTGCCCCTAATGCCAGCAGGACAGGACTGGAGACAAACTGAAATAATAAAAGCCTCAGAGCACAAACAGAGCATTTATTCCCTCCACCACAGCGCAGCTTCACCTCTTGGTGACAGTGTATTTCCACTGCTCACAGCTGTGGTTATGGAGGTAGAAAGGGCATTCATAGAACAGGGACATTGTTCCAAGAACAGGAAATCTTCCTGTCATCCTTGGACTCCGCTTTGTCTTTCCTCCTCCACCAGCCACGTCTGCCCAGCTGCTTATCAGTCCCTCCAGAACATCAGACCTTCACAGTGATCCCATCTCTTACTCATGCTTTACTCATTTCCCAACATGGCAATTACTGCTGTTCAATTCAGCCTTCCTAAATCCCTGCTTTAAATTTTGAGGTCATTTAAAGTGCAGATGAGGATGGAAGTTAATATAATATTAATCCATAGCAAGGGCATAAAATACTCTGTGTGCTCAGAGAACAACACTTTGTGTTTCAGATGTTTGGGACCAACAACATCCATGATGTTGCTCAGGAAAAAAAGGATGAAGTCCCAATGTGGAAATACTTTTCCACAGTAACAGGCACATCTATAACTTCAGTCACATTTAATCACTGTCCCTTTTGCATATGGAAAGGTGTACAGTCCTGCAAACTCTTTTGCATGAGAAAAAGAAAGCCAAGAAAGCAAAATGTTTTCAAGATGCTAACCTAGGAAACCTGTATCCTCTCTGTATCTTACTAAAACAGATGAGGTACCAATCTCTTCAAAGCCAAAATCTTGAAAATCAAAGAACTAATCCTGAGGCAAACACCTGCCTGAAGCAGCAATTTCCAAACAACTGCAGTTTGTGAGTTTAAAGATCTTGTTTCCAGATAGTTTTGTTGAGCAGCCATGCAGCTAGCACATAATGAATAGCCTGAAAACGTCATTTAAAGGGGGAAATAGAAAAAAAAAATCCCAACTGGGAAGCATCCATCAATGACCTGCATTCAGGGCAAGAGGAACTGTCATGTAAGAAATAATTTTGAAGTTTGAACAACAAATGGCAAACAGGAAGAGGCTTGTTTGAGCTTCTTAGGTGATTAACAGGGAAGGTTTTTGCAACCCAATCCCTTCATGTCAACAGTTTTCAGACACTCAAAATGAAAAATTTCGTTAGGTTCTTTCACTGGTATTCCTACTTGCAGCTAAACATTACAGATTATCAAGAATTCATCTGGTAATTAGAACAGCTTTGGATCCCTTGGAAATGTGTGAGTATCATAAAAATGCCATTATTTATTAAAAGAAGTCGTAACTAGAATATAACTGCTCAATATAAGAAGCTACCAGATGATTCTCTGCATATTTTGAACATGTATACACCTGACAGTCAAAACCCAAGACTCCTTAGGAATTTCCCTTCCCCCTGTTTAGGAACGGTACCTTTGAAATCCAAACCCGAGTTGCTTTGATGCCCTATTTGGAGCAGCATCCATATTTAAAGTTACAGAAGCAGATTTTGCTCTCCTGCCCCGTCCAAGGCTCCTGTGAGTGCACAGATCTATTTTTCCTGAGGCCAGATTAGAAAAGTTCTGAGTGGGTACTTCTGATGGTGATTTAGATTCGCAGGTACATGTGGTAAACAGAAAAATCGTAACTAATAACTGCTTTTTCCCTAATTGGGAAAAAGGGTAATTGGGATTGATGAAAACAAGGTTGTCAGACAAGAATGACGACAGTTAATGTACCTTTCAGTGTGTTTTACTGTCAGCTTTGTTCATTCTGATCACAAGCCTTCCCAGAACAACAAATATGCTAACAGACAACTCTCCCAAATGTAGTAAGTATGAAGTGACACGGTTGTCTGAGACAATACACACCCGTCAGGCATTATTAAAGAAGTCACTAGATTACTGGAAGTGTGCAAAATTAAGAAATAAATGCTAATGGTGGGTATCATTAAAAGTAATCTAATCTTTACTACTAGTGAGTGTAATTCAGTTGCTTCAACCTTTATATTATGACATGCAACATCCTGATCTGCAGCTAACTGTTAATTTTGCTAATTCAGAAATCTTTCCATCCATGCAACAGCAGCAGGAGAGCCTCTTGAACCCTCTTCTCAGCATTTTGAAAGAAGCTGGGAAACTACATACCTGAGAGACCTAAACCTCTAAAAATGAATGCATGTGGTGGTATTTTACAGAGAGCGGTCCAGGTGTCTCAAATTCCCCATCTGTGCCTTCTCAGCAGCTAATCAGACATCACTACAACTGTGGTCCCTGCCTTTATTTCACATCTTAACAATAGAAACATTGATAGATTATTTGAGAAGTTACAGGTTTGGAAACAAATAGCTGAGTGTAACTTAGGTCAGAGGTCATACTTTCAGAATGAGAGTGGAACCATCAGTCACAAAATGAGGGGAACTGCTCAGGCAGCAAAAACTAAAAATACTTTGATAAACATCCCCTAGAGTCACAATGCTCTTTATTCTTCAAAGGGTGGCCTTATTGCTGTGGCTGATTCACCATTTTAAGGTTTCATTACACAGGTCTAGTGGACATGAAATTTTAGAGAATTAAGAACAGCAAGCCTTTTCAACTAGGATGCAAAAAAAGAGATCCCCTGAAACTCAGACACACAGCAGACACCCTTCTACAAGTTACAGCAGAGTGTCAGTGCTGACCTGGCATTAACCAGCACATGTCCTCTGGGCTATGATCACTAAAGCTGGTCCAGCTGCAGGGGTGTCCACCAGAAGACAGGTTATCCATCGTGTGAGAGGAGACTTGGTGACGCTTTCCCATCCTTTCCTGACACAAGCTGCTCCACGCTCTGCTGTTGGGTACTCGGGGATGCTCTCCAGCTGCTACTGCATGAACAGGATGCTGAAGGCCATCATCACACAGCACACGGCCACGTAGGGGCTCTTCCGCTCACCTGGCAGGAGAGAAGAGAAGCCGAAACAAAGAGAAAGTCACAGATCTAGATCTAAACAGACGCACCTGCTCCTAGTCTAATGCTGTGATTGTGCCACAGCACGTGCGAATTAATATTCGACATTTCTAGCTGGAGAAATGCTGACACAAGCACAGCTGTGCATTCACAGAGAACATGCACAGGAGTGGGAAAGCTCAGGTGTAGGACAGGTTGTTTTGCTACATAAAAATAGAGTTGGAGCTCTTAGCTTTAAGAAAGGGACTTTGAACAAGGGCATGAAGTGACAGGACAAGGGGGAATGGCCTCAGGTGGAAGGGCAGGGCTGGATGGGATCTTGGGAATCAGGAATTGTTCCTGGGAGGGTGGGCAGGCCCTGGCACAGGTGCCCAGAGCAGCTGTGGCTGCCCCTGGATCCCTGGCAGTGTCCCAGGCCAGGCTGGACATTGGGGCTTGGAGCAGCCTGGGACAGTGGCAGGTGTCCCTGCCATGGCAGGGGTGGCACTAGGTGATTCCAGGTCTCTGTGAAAGGCCCATGTAAGCACTTCCATCTTACTATAAACCACCTTTTCTGAGGTGCAGTTTTATGTTGCTGCTACCTCCCAGTGCCAGAGTCAGGGGGCAGACAGTGGAAGGCAGCCCAGGACACCCCATTTTTGCTGGCTCTGCTCCCCTGTGGCTCCTCAGGAGCTGGTCTGTGCCAGCCGAGGTGCAGCCAGTGCTCTCTGGCTGTGACATGTGTCACCTGCAGAGTGAATCTCCACTGCACGGTGTCCTGCAGCAGCCAGAGCTCTGAGCTCACAGCTGCCCAGACAGGGCCAGATGCCTGTCTTTTTTTTTTTCCTTTGCTAAGGAGACATAACATTGTCAGCATGTGGAGAGGGTCTGGTCCACAGATTTCCGTGATGAAAATGGACAGCAGATCACAGAAGCTGCACAGACACCTCTGTTTTCTGACTCTTTCAAATTGGTGCCACAGTTTCCTAGGGCAGACTGTGGATGAAAGTTAAGTTTGCTCCATTAATAAGACTTTTATCTGGTGGCAAAAGCAATCGTGAGAGGTCTATTCCTACCCATTTGGTCCAGAACAAAATGTTACAGAGGTCTCCTGTTCACCAAGAAAACCATGAGAAAAAGAGACTCTTGGGTGGAGAACTGTAACATAACCTGGGGAACATCAGTAATGTTAATTAGACTGGTACCTACTTACATGAGGACTGTCTCCATTAATTAGCCAGATGTTTTTACACTTAAACTTTATTCTTCAGGCTTCCACTGAATTCTCACTGGTGAGACCAGTAGCGGATGGTGCCTACAGCACTGCCAGGGAGTGTTAACACTGCAATGCGCCTTTAAAATGAGAATATTCCTGTTTTTACACATCCAGGAGCCTAAAGACAGAGCTGGGGGTGTTGGCTTTAAGCAAAGTTCAATTTCCCTTTGCTGTGTGAGTTCTTTTGTCTTTACAAACCACCTTGTCTGAGACACAGTTTTCAGAGAGACATTAAAGAAAGAAACCCCATCAAGGCTCAAGTCTAACATGGTGCAATTTTCATGAAAAAATGTATTTTTTTTACCAGTAGGACCTTCAAACACAAAGGGAACAAACTTTCCACAGTAAAAGAAAAATAAAATACTTGCAGTGGCACCTCCCATACGCAGGATTGACTGCCCAGTGACATTACAAGATGCTGTCATGATCTGGCATATATTTAATTAAACTTCAAATAACTGAGTGAATTAATGTCTGCAGTTTCACATCTGTTTAAAATAAATTTTGAGGAAGTCCAACTCCTACGGTTCAGGGTATTACAATTTTCATATGGGTTATGCTTTTCTGCTCTTAATTTTCTTAAAAGAGAAATCACCATGTGGCAGGATTAAACATTATTTTGCACAACTTTGTAAATATGTAACCACTTGCCCGTGATTAAGATCTTATGTACATGTGAAAAGGTTGTTTAAACATACCAGGGATGTGAAATGTAAAGGAAGCCAGTAGACATTTTCATTTTTAAATCCTACACTTTCTACATGCCTTTGTGATTAACACACATAAAATGATAGGAATCATCTCCAAAGCCCATTTTCACCTCTTAGTCTAAAAGGAAGTCAAAGTGGTCCACTCTAGATGCAAGTTGCAAAAGAATCTTAACTAATAGAAACTAATATCCTTGCACTTGATTAACTACAAAGAAGATGGCAAGGGAAAGGCAAGGCGAGGTGTTCTCTTCAACCTTGAGCAAGCCCTAATACAGCTGAATTTTCACACTTGTTTTCACTGGTACAGCTCAAAATTCATTTCTGACAGCTGCCACCTTCCCAGTATCTTTCAATTACAGCACTAAAATTGGTTCTGCTATGTCTATTGTCTAAATAGGACAATATCTGCAATCATTTTAACAACCGGTCTTCACAAAAACCCTATTTTTTGTGTCAATGCTTTTTTGACATTCTGTAAAATGTTCTGCCTGAGAATTGCAGAAAGGGAATCATACAGGCTTTCTTTAGGTTCAATGACAAGTACGAAGATCTAGAATTACAAGTTCAAAGTTTCTGCTCTGCATTAACAATGCAATTTGAACACTCGTGATGGGTTTGTAATTTTTTTTTTTTTTTAAATCTTGGATATACCTTAATGGTAAGACTAAATGCATATGCCAATTTCCTTCTCAAAATAAATTCAGGATAAGGATTAAAATAAATATAAAACCAATGTTATGGGAAAATGTCAAGAATCAGATAGAGCTGATCAGCCTGTGTGCAGATGTCACTTGACACGAACAGCTTTGTGTAATTCAAAAGTGCACAGAAGCAGAGTAAAGAAAGGAGAGGAAAAAACCCACATTTGTGCTTAAACAGAACCTTAATGCATTATGAATTTATTACTATAAGGTAAATATCTGGCTTTTTTTTCAGTAGTCCATTACAATTTCAAACAGACAGTCCTTTGATAAGGACTCACTCATTTCTCAGCACGTTAGAAATATACCCTTGGTTATTTCATGTGGCAAGAAGTGCAAAAGACGTTTGCAAATATAACACCACATACATGAATTGACAGGAGAAGATGCAGTCTTTCCATGATGCTAATCTAAGAAAGCAATATCCTGCCCCCTTAATTCATGGAGGTTAAAACCTGCATTTTTGAATACGAAGGATGTGTATGGTTTCCATTGCTACATGGCAACAGTATCCTAATAAATTATGCTAGAAACAGGACTGATCTTAAGGATTACTGAAGAAAAAAGAGAATTACCAATCCTGGCGCATTTCCAGAATATCCCCAACAGTCTGTAAAGATAAATAAAAATTCATTAGGCTCTTGGTTTAATAATTCAAGACAAGTGATTTTCTTTCTTTTATGCTAAAACAATCTGAATTGACAGTAATTTGTCAACTGGACTCTCTCCTGTACACCAGAAAACAGCAGATACCTGCACACAAGGGTAAAAGTTATGAACTACACAAAGTGGCAAAGCTCTAAGTCCAGCAAGCACTTTTTTGCATGCAAAGATGCAGCATTTAACTCATTCTGTGTTCCAGACCTAAAGATTTAATCAGAACCCTATATTTAGCTACAATAAAGTACCCCAGAAAGAAAATTATGTGGAGAAAAAAATCTTCCCAATTCTTCTGGTTCTCTCCTATTCCCTTACCAAGGTCTACCTTGCTCATGCCTCTCCTGTGCTGCTTGCCCAGGATGTTACATCTCACAAGTGAAACAGCAAAGGAGAAAACCAGGATTCAACCCAGAGAACACCCAAAGGGATGTCACAAACCTACAATTTCTCTGTGTAACTAAAATAATCCCACAGTGACTGCTCCAGAGGAGCAACAGCACGGACTGCTTTAGCATCTGAGGAAGAAAAGGGGAACAACACTGAAGCATCCTGTACAAGACTACAGATTTCAAATGTTGGTCAAAACTGTTCAGAGCTTGTCTGCAGGAAGGCTTCCTTCATAGTATGGCACAGAACACTGTGGGGAAGCACTTGTGGAACTGCCAATAAGCAGGTAGTAGATATGAAACCATAAATAATGTTCTTAACTCACACCCACAAAGGTTACTTCTAACACGTTTAAATGCAGACTGTAGGTTTGGGCGGCTTGCATACCTGAGCAGTCAACGTATCCTGCACTTTTATTTCTGTGCTACTCGCTATTTTATGCCCTCTTCTGTGGTCTTGATTCACTTCAGCATTTCTCTTTCCATTGAGCAGCCTCCTCTTTATTCCTGAGACAAAGCCTCAGTGCTGGGCAGGTGAGGACCAAGTGAGGTAGCAAGTGACTGAGGTGCTCAAAGTGAAATGTTTTTTGACTTATGTACCCTTTGCTGACCAATTTATGATAAAAAGCAGTCCAACATTTCTATTTTTAGAAAACAGGCATTTTCATTTGTGCTTTAGATTTTAGGTTTACCTCAAGCAAAATATATATGTATTTACACACACATACATGTTTGGGTTTCACTCTATTTCTGTACAGCCAAAGCTCTTTTTTTTCTGCTTTTATGTAGCTCCACAAGCAGAAGTAATAATCCCTACATATAGACCACCACACTTTTCCAGGCAAAGAGGTCATGCAATAAAGTAACCTGAAGACATCTATGCACTTTTTGAAGATAAATGCAGGTAGAAAGGCATTCATGTGCAAATCTCACAGAACAAAATGCAGAGCCCTGCAGTACTGCACTGACAGCACCTCAGGTTCTCAAAACTCTTGTTCACTCTTCCTAAAATTAGGATTTACGGATTATATACTGCAAAGCCAACAGGGAAACTTCCACAGCCCTGCTTTTCATGATGCCATCTCTCAAAAGCTTGCCCAGGGGCTCAAAGAAATAAAACATTACCATCCTGTTCATACACTTTTGAAGAATTTTGCATGGGAAAAAGAGTATTAACCCTTTCAGGCAATCTGTAAATCTGTTGGATTTGCCTCACAATCTCAGCAAGAGTATTTTTTTGTCTTCTCAGGGATTTTGTGACTAATGCAAGGCCATTGCTGTAAATTGCCCTCAAAATTCCCTTGGTGAAAACAGCAATTTTCCCACCTTAATGTGGTGGGTACAAAACAGAGCATGAGTCTCACCAGGCGCCCTTACTGCAGTTCACAATTTATGAACCTGAAATCACTGACACGTGGACTGACCAGCCTTCCCACGATGACACCAGCACATTTTAAGAGGTTTTTGTGCTACTGGAACAGCTCAGTACCTCTGTTTGTCAACCTGATCTGCTGCTGAGCAGAAGCAGATTGCATTCTGGACCTTCTGAGCAGCTATAATATGTCCTCTGGAAGAAGTGGGGAGCTTCCACTGGAGGTAAAGCCTGTGCAGACCTCCTGCTTCCCTGGATTTTTCCATTACTGCTCTTCCAAGCTCCACATCACACACCTCAAGTCAAAACCTGCTTGCTTATTGCAGAAATGATGCTGCCTCGAATGACCTGGCTCCAAAATAATCCCTCCTGCAGCAGCTCCTCAGTGTAATTGCACTATTCCTTCTCTGCCCTTCATGTTCTGCTCCATCCTTGTTTGGATGCAGGTGAAGGAGTGGGTCTGGCTGGGGTCCCTGCTGCTTTCTGGCAGCCACAGCCCAAATGTGCACAACCTGCTGCATATTCCTGGCTTCCAGTGTTAACACTAAAAGCAGTGATCAGGAAAAGTGGTGGTGCTAATCTGGAGAATAAAAAACCCAAAGAAATGAAACCTTTTAAGCTGAGGAGGAGTTGGTGGGGTCTTAAACTAAGACTGCTAGGCTGTGTGAGCTGGAAAATGCCATGTGTTCACCAGGACAAGCCCAGTGCCACTGCAGGAGGGAGTGTGAGACATCCCCACGGCAATGCTGATGGAAAATCAAAGGGGATCTCTGCCGCACATAAGCTAACACAACTCTCTGGTTAGCAGGGAGGGGACAATTATGTTGTGGTGCACATTCTCATCTAGTTAGCAAGAAACAGTAAATCTCCGCTTGCTTTCCCAGCCTTTAACACTGCTGCTCAGGACAAAGCACATGGAAACACTCAGGGAAAATGAAGGTTTAAAGTTCTGTTTGGCTAGGTAGGAAAATAATCACTTTGGCTGAAGTGAAGGTGAGGAAATATGGGGTTATGAGGATGGGTGATATCACTTTGCAACGGTGCCTCTCAACCAACAGAAACATGTTTCTTCACTTACTATCAACAGACCTGAGTCCTAACTAAAGTTACCACTCACTTAGAAATAGAGTGAATAACTATTAACATTTCTCCTCTCTGTCACTTTAGTATTTTACTGCGACTATTCCATGCCTTTAATTTGAAGCAGGAATGATGAGGTAAGAGCATCTCTGTGGTAAATTGAAATATCAGTCAAATTTGTTTTATCCCATATGTCCAGACACTTCTATTGGAGCGTGGAGTCTGTTAGAAGAGAGGGACAGCGGTTTAGCACCACATGAGCTCCATGTAAACATCTACCATACAGGAAACAAATTTCATTGCTTCCAGGCCAAGGTTTTATTCTCCAGTACAAAGTAGTCTACAAATATATATATAAAGCAAAATGGTATGTCCTACATCTACATGAATACAAACCTACACATCAAACGCCCAACTCCTCCACAGTGTCAGCACCCTTTGAAAATGTTTTATGAAGAGAGTTCTATTGTACTCCAGACAGATTTGCCTCAAGAATAAACAGAGTAGCTCCAGATTAAAGGAAATACTCCTTGCCAAGAACAGCACTAAAATTTTAATCAGTCAAATAAACATTCTTACTTCTTACTGTGTATACCTCATTGACTATTGTGTTATCTTCCACCAGCAGACACCCAAACTCCCTTCGTCCCCCCACTCCCTGTCCTTCATGATATCATCCCTTCTTTCCATCTTTACTTCAATCAAAAGAAACCTCTCACGTCAGTGGCAATTTCATGGCCTCATATAAAAGGACGCAAGTGTTTTCGTGTTAGAGCTCCAAATTAAAAAAAAAAAAAAGCTGGCGTACTTTGGGCTCTTACACTGCTAAAATTAAAAAAAAACCTGGATAATAAAACAGCAACTCCAAAGGTTAATTACAATGAAGGTTTCCAGAAGACAAACACTGAGGGCTCTTGGTCACAAGAGTCTACTTAAAACTGGACACCTCTGAACTTAAATGCAGAAGTGACGGAAGACACTTAGGGAAGAAGAACATTTTATTTAACAGGAAATGACCTAATGGGAAAAATGGACAAGTCAAAAACCCAGCATCCAAAAGCCTGTCTGTTTTTCCACCTAGAATTACCTCCTGCTTCCACAAATATCATCTCCTTCACACTAACCTTAGGGAACAGCAGGACTGAAATTCTATGGACAGCCCCAGAGGCTTCTGTGTCGAAACTGCCCAATAGTTACTCTAAACCCATCACATCTAAATCACAGTTCTGCTGATCACAGTTAGAATCGATATGATTTAAAAAAAAAAAGGTCAGGTTTGTAGAAACTTTCAAAAACTCTTCTAGAAATTCCTTGGTCTTAGAGAACAAAAGCATGTATTAAACACACCACATAAGAGGACTATGTTGCTTCTTTTAAAAATTATTCTTAGTTTTCCTTTAGTTAGAGATTATTGCAAAGGCTGTGTTTCAAACTTGTATCTCCAAAACACCTATCCCGAAAACAAGCAAAAAGCCATTGTCTGCTGGATTTTTACCCACCCTAGGAATCAAAAATAAATCATTGCAACAATAACCACATGTAGGAGAATGTTTTATTTCTGTCTCTCATTTCTGTATCACTAATAAGCATCTAACAACAAAGCTACAAATCTGGAAGATTAATAATGCAGTATTAGCAAGGTTAGTTAGCTAATAAATTCTTTCAATAAAATTGCAACTAAGTGCTTGCCAATACCTTATTGCACTCTATTGTGAGATACAAAATTAAGATTTTTATCTTTAAAGAGAGAAAATTTTCAAAGCAGGACCCGCACTATCACACACTTCATCAGGAGATGCTGAAAGGTTGCAGTTGAAACCACACAGCTTGCGTACATTTAATGTGATCAGACCACATACCCGGTTTTATTTTTGTCCAGTAAGCTGGGAGCCAAGGATCTGATGTAGGCACAGGTACATATGAGCAGCAGGATCACAGTCAGCAGACTCTGGAAGTTGAAGATGGCAGACTACGGAAGAAAACAGGGAAAAAAAAATTACATCTCCGCAGCACAGAACTTCTCCCACGAGCTGGAAAAAATGGGTGACCCCTTAGACAACACCCATCAACACCAAAAATGAAACCTACAATGGCCATGAGCCAGAAAACCTTTGCATCAATGGAATATGGCGATGGAGGTGAGGACTGACTGGAAAGTAAACCAATAGTAGCCAAGACAAAAAATAACAGAAAATATGCAGGAGGTTTGTCAATATACCACTATTTAACAGCTATAGGCCAAAATCAACCAATTTGTAGAAATACATGCAGTTAAGTCCATCTTGAATGACAATAACTGATAATTTTTACTTTCAAATCACATTCTGATTTTAAATTTAAAACATCTTTATTGTAAATACACTTTCAGAAGTGCTAATGCTCTGGTAAATCCTGAATAAACAGAAGAATTGCCTTTAGGACTGAAAAATTCTATTGTTTGATAAAAAACACTAATCGGCCTAGCACCACTCAGAAGAGACAATTCTTGAGAAACTGCTGCAATATTTGTCTGTTTACTAAAGTCTGAAGTATCACTAATAGGCAGTAACTGCATCCCATAAACTGTTTTTTAAGCCTTTTTTTAATGGTTTTGGGGGTTCTAGTAAGTGTCTCAACTGACAATTTGTGCAGCTCAACAGCACCAGGTAGTGTAAGAGGCAACTGCTTACTTCAAAAAGCTTTATTTTACCTACACTCTGCAACCCTCATGTGCAAACCTGATTGAGCGTGAACTTGAAAAAAAAAAAAATCCAAAGCAAATGCAATAAATTCACTCTTCGTCCTGGAATTCTGATGTACTTTTGTCTCCTGTACTGCTCAACCCAGATGGTCGAGTAGTGGTATTTAATTAAAGGTAAATATTTAGCACTTAGGAAGGGATATTACATTGCAGTTTCCTTCTCCAAGCATATTTTAGGGCACATTAGGCCCTTCATTTCCATGCAGCCTGAGGCACATCTCTGTTGATGTACATGTGCTTTCCTCCTATGTCACAAAACTCTAATGTTGTGAAGCTCCAATAACCAAATTTCTCTACACAGCTAAGGAGAATTATACAAGAAAATCACAATATTCTAGGTCAATATGGCACTAACAGGAAATTAGGAGAGAAAAAACAATAAGGTCTAGTAGAAGCAAAGCCACTGGAACATACACAAGTGCTCCCATACTGAGATCAAGAACCTTGTAACCAAACCCCCCCAAAATCAACAAAAGCAAAAGAAAACAAAAAACTTTAGCTTATTTAGAAG
This sequence comes from Acanthornis magna, assembly GCA_036785705.1. Lineage (NCBI taxonomy): Eukaryota > Metazoa > Chordata > Aves > Passeriformes > Acanthizidae > Acanthornis > Acanthornis magna. The sequence goes on along the minus strand of JAWUZG010000170.1, from coordinate 1,124,420 downwards.
TCTCCATGAATAATATGATGCAACTCCAGAACATGCACAGAGCTGCCAGTCTGAATACACGCTTTAGGCAGGGTTAGCTATCCGAAGTAATTTCAATATCTAACTCCGTGGTGTCCAACAGGCCACCCTGTTAGGAAGCATCATCACAGAGATGCTCTAACTCTGCACTCTGTGTGGGAGATTTTGGCATCCCTGCAACTCATCCTTCTGTGACGAGGGAGAAGTGATGCCATACCCAAAGCCAGCCCCTGTATCCCAAACACGAAGCTCCTTCCTTTTCTCCAGCACCACAGCCTTTGCTAAATAGTTTAATTTAGCATTTTAGCTCAGATAGCCACCCCTTCTGTCCCATCGTGTCATAAATAATGGACAGTCTCTTCACAAAGGACAACACGCGGCCATCCCTAGCAGCAGCCTCTGGAGCCTTTGTGCTCGGCAGAAGTTTCTGCCAACTCCAGAAACCAGGGAAGTCTCAATTCCCCCTGGCTCCTGCGGGTCTAGGAACGCGACGGGGCCGGATCCAGGAGCGGCTGCCTCTCAGCACAGCCAGATACTGCCTATCAACTGATTAATTCGATCAGTCCTGCGGGACAGACAGCTGCTCTGACAGCTCACAGCCCCGCGCCAGCCAGAGACCGGTTCCCAAGAATTCCTGCAGCTGCTTCCCGAGGCGGCACCGGGCACTCCAACACTGGAAAATGGCAGAAGGGCACACTTGCTTCCTCTTAAGCAGGCACTGTAAATGTATACTCATGAAATGTGCCATCAGTCAATCAACTGGGGCAGTATATAATCATATATAATTGTTCTTTGTTGGGGTCTTCATGTGTTTCCCCAGATACGCATCGCTGTAATTGCATCTGCCCTTCCACTGAAACGTGCTCTGAATGACACGTTTATCTGCACAGCCTCTTTGAAAGCACAGATGTGAGCGTTCCAAAATTTGCTTACAATTCCAAACTGGAAATGAGAATTTATTCCTGAATTAGACGGCTTCACTCTTCACATCTGAAGTAATTCTCATGGCCCAGCTGAATTCACAGAAAGCAGCAACTTACATCTGGCTGCTCCAACTGACGTAATTAAAAGCTGCTGCAAGAGTTATACATTGCTCAGAATCCTTTCAAAAAAGACTGCATTTACATACCAAGCTACTTGGACAATATAGATGTGCTGCTGTTCATTTGGTTAGGCTGGGGTTCCTCTGAGTGGGAGCCTAACCATTTGGTTAGGCTTGGGGTTCCAAGAGTGTTCATTGCAATTTTTCAATTGTGCTGACTGGTTAAGGTAGGTCCTGTGAGCGTCACTCCTGCTACAAAGAAATCTCAGCATATGGAGAAACTGGTGCTGTCTCTTAGACTGTGTCCCAGTGAGGATGAAATGACAATTAACCTCCCAAGACTCACACTACAATGCCAAAAAAAGAATCTACACTGGCATTTTATTCTGGTTTTACACAGTGCAAGCTTCAATTTCAGGGGCTGAAATTTTCTACATCTGCATTTGGTGCATTTATGACACAGGGGGAACACCTCAGTGGCTCCATTCTGTGTCACTCCCCTCGTGCCCCTCCTGTGTGCTGCCTCCACCACATCACCTGCAGCACTAGTGAGGTATTGTATTCACCTGAACTTGCAGGAGCAAGTTTTTTCCAACGTCTTTGGAAATTTAAGACCACGGACTTCAGCTTTCAGAGCTACATGCCCAAAGGCTGTTTTAAATCCTTCCCAAAACCAGGCCTTAAAAAAAGCCTCAATATTATTTCCTGATCATAACATATCTCAGTAAAAACTCCATATAATAAACCATAAAGAATTAATACTCCTGAAAGTTTTATTGTGGTGGGATTAGCAGCAGTGGCATGTATTAAAATAAATACTCATGGGAATATACAGTAGTTGGAAATCAAGTGGTACAACTAGGGATGTCTGGATATACTCCCATCTGAGTATAAACTGAAGTTCAGTGTACTTTAGTAAGTGTTGATTTAAAGTTAGAAGTTCCTACGTGGCTGTGACAGGGATTCATCACTGCAATCACACAGCTCCTGTGAACCTCGTTAAAGACAATCTTCTCCCTCAGCATTAAATTTACTACACTTGGGCAGAAGGACAAAAAAAAGCACCAGCTCAGAGTTGTGGTTATCAACAGCTCTTGCGCTTCATACGAATATTTAATTTGATGTGCAGAAACAGCCATAATGGATGCACTAATGCTAAACACTTTCCTGCACTGACAACAACAGCTGTAGACAAGACACTGTAATTTATCCACCGCTGCAGTTTTCATTCACTCCATTACCCCAACATTCTCTGCTTCAGACAGTTTTGTTCCGTGTCCTTGCAGACAGCACCTCAGCTACAAACCACTCGCTGATGCAACCCTTGCGTAGCACTGTAATAAATCACACCCTGAGTTTTGATGCAATTCTCTGTGTCATAAAGGACCCGCTGATTTTCCCCTTGCCTCATATACTTTTGTTTAAAATAAACCACCTGGTTATCACGGTTCCAGGGGAAATAAAACATGCAGGAGGAGAACATAAACCCTGCGCTCTTGTCCTCTTGGGTAGGTAGAAAGCCTGACACAAAAGCTCTCTGAGTTTATCTCAGCAGACTTAGCACTGAAACCAAAGCTTAACCTTCCCTAGACTTTAAGTATTTACAAAATGATTATTTTATCTCTGATTGCAGCGTGACCATGATGATTTCATCCATGTGTGCTATAAAAGGAGAGGCCATTGTAGTGCCAGCAAGTTGCAAAACTTTGCCCTGTGGTTACTATTATGATAACCAATTTATGTGGGCAAAAACAGATAAATTACTGGAATATTTTAAAGAAAGTAAAACCTCAATTATCTAATACACTGCATAATACACATTCCTTCTAGAATGGTTTAATTTTCTTTTTTTTCCCTCCCCAATATAATAAAATTGACAGATGATTATGTTTTCTGGAGCCAATGAAACAAATATGGATACCCTATAGTTCAGCTGCCTTTCTCATATTGAAATATGAGCAAGAGCTTAAACACTGCAGTTAAACTTTAGTTAAGAAAGAGCTGATAAAAATTTCATCACAGAAAAGTGAAATCAAGCTATGAAATTTTAATGGAGAGGCCCTTACAAAGCTGAACGAGAAAACACTTATTATCTAGGGTTTCCATTAGGCCCTGCAATTCTTATTTCCTCAGTAGAAATCAAACTTCTAGGAGTATAATATTGAAAAAAATAAAAGGATCTAAATCATGTAGTACTATTCACAACCTGCAAGTCAAAGCAATTGCTAAAAACTAATTAAAACGTGAATCTAATTGTATTATTTTCCAACCTATTAAAAAAAATAATTATTTTTCCCACTGCTGCCAAACTCAATCTGATCAAAATGAATGGAAAACAAGCATTTGTAAAAGAGGCATGCTAATTAGCCCTACAAAAAATTACGAAAAGTGCAAATTAATTGAATTTGAAGCTATTACTGGCAAAACTACACAGCAAAACTAAGCAAGGGGTGTTAATAAGTATCCAAATACCAGCCAGCTGCAGTTTCTGGCTGTTTCAGCTTGAATAGGATTTTTACTTTGGGTTTACAGAATGTTCTCCTCAGTATTTAGTTTCCAAAGAATTTAAGTACAATATTTAATGCTCATTCAGATTCCTGTCTAAAATATGTATTTTTGCACTCATAAAATTTGGGCCAAGTCTTGATATGAGGGAAACTGTTTCTTAGTCATTTCCTGGAGAAGCACATTGTCTACTTTAAATGTATGTTTTCCAGTCAACTGAAGACTAATAAATCTATTTAAAACATAACCAATCTCCTCAAACAATTAAACAATTAATTAAACATATGGACACAGCTGCCCTCTCCTATAACAGCTCGCTTGACTTCAACACATTTAGGTTTTTTACTGCAATTCAAACGCACAGACCAGCAGTGGAAAGACACCTCAAGGTGATGATGCTGAAACTTCACACTTGCTTGAATTCCTTCTTCTTTGCACAAATACCTAGTCTGAAAACTGAACTTCTGCTGTAAGCAGCTAGCAGATGCAGCATTTCACCAAAGTATCTTAAAATAAAAAATGAAGTGACAATTAAAGTCTTATACCAGAGTCACTGTAACACAGAGGTGTGCATGTCCACATATTTACTCAACAAACAGAAAATTATAGTGGATATGTCATTAAAAGCTTGCAATACCTTTTCCTCCAGGTCTTCTTTGTAGATTATACAGTTTAAAATCTAACAGATATTTTTCCTCCTCTCTCTTCCCCCATTAGATAAAAGGAGTATTTTAAATAACCCTCTTTTAAGTAATTGTCCCACCTAAGCTTGTGTATCACACTGCTTAGTTCATCACAAATTTACTACTGAAACTTAAAAACAGTAACACCTCCGTGTGTGGATGGAAGATGTTAAGAGTCATGCTAAAGCACACTTAGAATCAGGTTATATCCTTACTGTAATAAAAGCAGAATGCAAAAATCAGGAGTTTGTACCAGAAGATGTCACAGGAATGTGAACACGGACATGGGAAAAAGTCTAGATTCTCAAAAAGGAAGATATATTTTAGTTTACTGAAGAATTAAAAAACAGAATAGTAAATATTTTATGTATACTATTTATGAATTTTTTTTTTTGTTTTGTTCATTCATAGTTGAACCATCTCTTTCAAACACGAAAAATAAATAATTTTGTATCAGGAAAAAATATACTCAGTCAAGAAATAATGACAGGTACTGCTAAGTCTGTCATGTCCCATGGCCCTGGGCAGGTCCACAGCAGGCCTCTTGTTTGGCAGAGTTCAGGTGCATGGTTTGAATATTTAGGATTTGGAAGACAGGTAATATTTTTCACAAGACTCCAGACATTCCACCTTGTTTCCACAGCCACAAGGTTGAAAGTCAAAAACTTTTGTTGAGTTTGAACACCCAGCTCTGTGCATCAGCAGAAAAAGGTATTCAGTGCTGTAGCTGTTACAGTAGTGTCTAATGCTGCAGGCAACCAAAAAATTATACTGTGACATTCACTTTTTTACAGCACTCAGCAAAGAAATGGTTTCTCACAACCAGCGTCACACTGGGCAAATCTGTTAAAGTAGACTCATTGCATCCTACTCTTCTCAAAAGAGACCAAGAGATGCATCTTACATTGGCACAAGAAATAATTTCCTCAGTTCCATAATCACAGGAAAAAAAACATTGGCAATATATTTTCACATCTCTAAGATGACAGAAGTATCTACACTGAGCACTTCAAGTGAAATGAATTCACAATACAAAGACACTTTAACACTAAGATAACGTAGGATATGTTTTTAAACCTATGTACTTTTAGGACATGATAAAAACAAAGCTGCTAGCAAATCTGAATCAGGATTGATTCCTTCTTGTAATTTTTGAGTAATACAAACACAAAACTTTGTACTTGAATACTCCTGAAAGCTCTTTTTTCAGAGCAGTGTCTTGGTATGTTTATATCTGACAGCTTGGTTTGAAATAATATTTACTAATGAATGTTTTTACAATTGGCTCTATGAGCAATTCCCCTTCCTTCTGTAAACACCACTCTAAGAGAGCAACAAAGACTGTGACAGAAATGTTTGTCCTTGTGGAAAGTTCCCAAATCAATTTTTGGGTACTAATGTGAGGCCAAGATCAGCCCCAACCAGAGGGTGAGGGGGAAGAAGCCATTTCTGTGGTGTTTCCTGCAGCTCTTTTAAATTTTCTCTATCACCAAATTGTGTCTGACTGTAACTTCACATTTTTGCTACAAAGGAAAGTGAAGACCACCCTTCAGCAGGTGAGAGGCTCACCATTAATGTTACCTTTGGCTTCTTTCCTCTTTCCATCCACGTATGTGGCAAACTTTTCAAGCCCACCAGGAAAAACTTTTGTTGAGCTTTCAGATGTAAAATCTGGAAAGCTGTCAGGAGAAACTGATTTGTGGAAGTCACTAAACAATATGCATTCTTCTCCTAAATAAATGAGGGAGCTGTGCATCCCTGGTGCACAGTAAGTTTTGAATACATTGAGAAGCTTCTACTGATTTCCATAGCTGCTTTAAGTTAAATTATTGTGAGTGGTTTTTTTACCTACTGGCAATGGACAGGAAAAAAAACACCCACAATTTCTGCTTTCACATAAAGGAAAAGGAAAATAAAAGTCAGCTTACATATATACATATATACATATACACACACACACACACACACACACATATATATGTCATATATATATATATGATTTTTTTTCTGTTGGGCAGCAGCTGGCCATGCATCCAGCACAAGTTCTGATTTGCTTAGCAAGGGCATGGTAAGGAAGCCCAGGGAACAATGGGATGAAAAGTTTCCAAGGGATAAAGTCCTTTGGAAATCATACTTCAGAAAATTGTGCTATTCAGAAAACTGCTCGTTTTCCACAGTTGCAGCTCATGCTCTTTGGAGAGAGAGAATAAATTGGAGGTGTAGCCCTAATCTCTTCCACTTAACGACACACAGACAGCAGCTGTTTCCTGTCTCACAGTCAAGCATGAGCTCAAAATTACCTCTTTTTTCCCTAAAAAGCCATGATCCCAGAGGTGGGTGGCATCATGGAGGATGTCCAAAGTCCTGGATATGTCACAAGGCTCGCTGCTCTCTTGAGGAAATTCAAACATCACAACCATAATGCTGAAGAATCTTATTTTCAGCTCCTTCAACATAAAATCATGAGCAAACCAACCTCAGAAGAATCTCTTGCTTCAGAGTTCTTGAAGCACACAGAGTAACCTCTGACAAGGAATGTGGACAAGTGAAGAAGATAATCCTAACAGAATCTCATATGCTTGCCAAAATCTTCTTAGAGATAAAAATTTAAGTTATTCTTATATATTTCTTATATATAACTTATAAATAATAGTACAGTATCATATACTTGGTTGTATTTATTCATAGGACTGAGCAACAATGTCTCACCAAGTTCTCTTCCCTTTTCTACCACCTCAAACCATTTTAGGCACAGTAAAGAACAACCAGATGCTCCTGTAATTCTCTGTATTCACCTTTCCATGGCACTGATTCGAAGTCTCTTGTTTTCTACATGTGTTTTAGATCTCCTGAGATAATTTATGCCTCTCATCATTAAAAAACTCCAACTCTCTGGTCACTGCTTGGAGCCACAGACTAGAGCAGGTTCATCTAAACGATCTGCCAAGGAACGCTCAGGTGAGCAACTCCCAGCAATTTCCTGCTGGTGACAAGATCTGGAGCCCAGGAACCCTTTTTTGTGAGAAAGTTCAAGAGATATTGATCTTTTCTGTAAATACACAGGAAATACAGCAATATTCCATGGAAGTTGCAGAGTGTATCCATACAGTGATGGATAACCTCTCAAGGTCCATAGCAGGGGTGAACCAGGTGATCTTTAAAGGTCCCTTCCAACACACACCATGCTGTGATCATCAGAAAAATGTTGAAAATTCCCACTGTAAAACAAGCTCTGCACTGAAGTTACAGACAAGGTTTAAATTTGTACAGGAAAAACTCACGTTAGCTCAGTTATTCCTTCGGCCTTCCTTTTAAATTGATGTATCTGCTCTACACATGTAAGCGCTGTACGTATATAAACATTTAACATATAAACCTTTACTAAGAAAAAAGTGTTCCACTGCTTAGCTTTACCTACAGCACAAATGCAAATCTTTCTTTTATATTACCTGTACAGAGACTGAGAAAAGGGGCAGAAAATGTAAAAGCAAGTAACAACGTGCTTCTAGACCAACTATATAAGGAGCATACGTATATACACACATATTTTTTTATAATTATATATATGCACACACATACATAGTCTTTATGTGTATGGTTTATAGAAAAAATTGTAATGATAATATATAATGCAGAAGGTAAAAAGAATTCAACTATGCATTTGCATACACCTATGAGTATCTATATAAGTGTTGTTATATCCATATACATTTATGCTTGTAATAAAACCACATACAAATATATATGTTGCATTCCATATGTACTTACCTACTTTCTACATATTTATGTGTTTTAGGTACTTATATAACTTTTTATATAAGCATGTATTCATATGTTACGCTATATTACATATATTTCTATATACTTAACTATAACGAATATAGCTTATATTCATATAAAATATGATTTATATATATAAAATATACTTTAAAATATTTACAAAAATATAATTTAACATATATATAATATAGTTTCATATATAATCCATACACGATTCTCACTAGTAAATGGACCTGGGCCTCTGATGACACCCCTGAAAATCAAGAAAAGCAGCCAACGTCAGGGCTCAGCGCACTGCTCAAGGAGTATGACGTCACACAACGCCACCATGACGTCACGCGACACACCAATGACGTCAGAACACCCTGAGAGACAGGCACACCCCCCTGACCGACCTCGGAAAGGCTGCTGCCCTGCGGGGCGCTCGGGATAGCCCCGCACAGACACCAAATGGCTCTTTTTTTTGTCACCAAACCCGTGATCCAAACCCGCTCCGCGCTACTCCCAGCAAAACCTTGGGGGGGCTCCGCTCCCGCGGGCCACGGCCTATGGCATCAGCGGCCTCTGGAGGCGCCGCCTGGGCCGGGAGGCACCGCTGGGGATTCTGCAGGGCCGGTGGGGAGGGAGGGGAGCGGGAAAGGCCCGGTACCGGAGCGGGCAGGGCCCGGGACAGGCCCCGCGCTTACCATCGCGCCGCGCTCCCCGCCACATCACCTTCCGGCCGCCGCGCCGGGCGGAAGCGCGCACCGCGCGCCCTCAGCGCGCGCGGGCGGGGCACGGCCGCCATTGGCTGGCGGCGCAGCGGGGCGCTGCGATTGGTCGGCGCTGCCGGAGGGGGGGCGGGCCGGACGGGCGGACGCGGCGCTCATTGGCTGGCGCGGCGCAGGCGGAAGTGGCGGTGCGGGAGGTAGGTCGGGCGGCGCTGAGGGGAACGGGGGGGGCCCGGCCGAGTCCCGGTGCTGGGATCACCGGGATCCCTAAGATCCCTAGGATCCCTAGGATCAGCCCTTCGCTGGCCCTGTGTCGCCCGTGGGGCCCGGCCCCGCGCCCGCGGGCACGTGCTGGCCACGAGTCTTTAGTGGAACGCAAAAGAAAATGGTTCTTTTGGTGTGTTTTTGGTTTTTTTTTTCGGTTGTTTGCTATAATTCGGCTCCCAGCAGGTGACTGAGAGGTGTGGGGGTGTCACCTCGGCCTCCTGTCCCCGCCGGCATGAGCCGCTGGCTACTGAAGCCTTAATAACATAAAGAACGCCGTAATTTTTTAATTAGGTCTTCCTTACTGTTTTTTGTGTTGTTCTATAGGTAGAATCCAGGTTGTCTTCCTCTGCTCTATTGTATTTTGATTCCTGTGCTTTGTTTCTCCTTGTAGAGGTTCTCATCTTTTCTGTAGTTTTACCTGACCAAGACTTCCCAACCTTTTTTCATCTAGGAGGCAGGGTTTTTGTGAGTTTTTTTCTTTTTTTTTTCCTGTTTTGTTTTGTTTTGTTTGGGGGTTTTTTTTGTTTGTTTTTTTTTTTTGTTTTTTGGGGGGGTGTATTTTGTTTCTTTGTTTGTGTTTTTCTTTTTTTGCTTTGTTTGGTTTTTGTTGGTTTTTTTTTTTTTTTTAAGGAATTACCTTTGATGCTGTGAGAGCTCAGTAAACTGAGTTCTGTGGAAGAATTTTACAGTGATGAGTTTGTCTTTAGGCGCCCGAATGTTGCTGTCACCTGAAGTGACAAACACCTGAAGTTTTACGAGGAACTTGTTCCTCCTTGTAAATGTTTTAAAAGCATCACATCTTCCCTGGGTGGCTTGGTTTTGGGTTTTTGGTCATTCTCGCACAGCTTTTGCTTTTTCCCTTGGTGAGGGAAAACAGATTTTCTCACTCTAAAATGACATTTTGGGGTAACATTTGACACACTTCCTGCAGCTGCTGTGGGAGGCCGCGGGTTGATGTAGCTGTATAAAATATGTTTATTCCATGGAGCTGAGGCATTACTGAAGCAAAGGACTTTAAGATGAGTGAGACCTACACAATCCACTTATAATGCTGTTTTCTGTTTTCTACAGACCAACTCAATTTGCAGTAGTAGATTTGGTCACTGCAATTTACAGTTCTCTGTTAAATTGTGGTTTCATATTCATAGTCACCAAAATGTGACTGGGATGGTACCAGCATAAGCAGATGTAGAATTTGAGGTGGGTTCTCTTGTGTAACTGGTTTTTCTCTCCTGTGGGTTTCAGACACTGTGTTGATTTTGGATTTGTTTTGGTTTTTCTCTAGGTTTCTCTAAGTCTAATAACTGTGAAGGTTCCTTCATGTAGAGATTTGTCCATTTGTCTAGCAGGTAATCAGCATCTTGCTGTGTGCTCATTTACTCATACATGTTCATACTTCTTATTCCTGTTACTGAATTAGTTCCCTCGATCGGTTTCTTTCCTTCACGTGTCAAGGGTTTGGATTTTAAAAAACCTTATTAAATGCATAAAGACAGCTGTAAAAATTGCCTTATTTTCTAGGGTAGCTTCACGTTAAATTGTTTGAATGATGTCACGTTAAGATACATTTGTGAAGAGAAGTAAGTTGTCAGTGTAATCACTGAGCAGTACTGCCTCTGATGGTCAACATGACCCTAGACTTTAAAGGCAGTAATACTTTATGTGTGTCTGAGATGGAAAGAAAAAATTGGGCTGTTTTGCCTTTTTGGATTTGCTTTTGAATGCTCAGTGTCAATCAGTAACTTAAACTGAAAAATTTTCTGTCAGCCCTTGTTCACACCATAGCCAAGCCTGCTTTCAGGTGGTCATATAGCTTCCTCTAGTGTAGCTTTGTTTGCAAACATGTCCTTTATGATGTATTTGTTATATTTTTTCTACTTTGATGGTTTCTGGCGAGCTCCCACCTGAAACCCATTGCAGATTTTGACAAAAAATGCTCTTTGTTTACCCTAGACATTTAATTTTCAAGTGAAATTTCCAACAGTATCAGCTATTCAAAAGGGAATTTTCACTGATCATATGCTGTATTAAAATTATTTCAGCTGAATAATTTGCTGTTGTGGGAAAAATGCCATTTAAAGCTTGGTGGGAGCCTTGGTGGCATAATTTAAAAGAATAGTGTACCTAGTCTGGAACTGTGTTCTGGGATACAGCTGCAATAGACTTGCAATATTGACTGAAATCACAGCTTTCAGATGGTGTTTTTCCAGTTTTCCTTGTACTTTTTCTCCTCCTAATTAATATCTTGTAATGGAAAACGAGCTCCAAAGAGTTGGGACAGCTTGGTTGGTATTGTCTGCAGGAATGGGCTGGGTTGGTACTCTTTGTCTGGTGAAAATCAGAAAATAAATCAGGAGTTTAAAAAACTGTGGTGATCTATATAGTAATACTCATATATTCAAATAAAAACATATGATGAATACTGTGTTTTTATTGCTGTTCGGTTTCTTTAGAGGAGGGCTCATGGTCTTGGCTGTGTTTCCTGGTGTTAAGAAACGTTTTAGTGGTGGAAAGATTACATACTGTTCGGTTGAGTAGCAGAGAACACCAAGGAATTTGTGTCTGTAATGAAAGGTGAAAAAAGTGTAACTTCTAGGCTGTTTCCAGATGTAGAAATAGTTACCACAGAACAATGACAATTGCATGTGGAAGGCTCGGCATTTAGCTTCTCCTGTGTGTTTTACCTTTTATGAGAAGGAGGAGGATTGGAGGAAATGGTTTTAAAGATATCACAGGTGCATCTGTATAAATAAGTTTTCTGTGCTTAACGCATGCATCTGTGTATATGAGGTGGAGAAAGCATTTGCAAATAAACTATAAATGCAATCAGTTGGGGTTTTTTTTTTTTTAGAAATGCTGGTTTGAGTGACTGACAAAAAGCTGATACCACTCTTCTCTGGGGTTTCTTTGTGGTACCTACATCTCTTGTTCCCAGTATCTTCAAACACAGATATGAATGCTTAAAAACATATTTGCATTTTTGCTACACGTTTGCTCTGCTCTCCCTCTGGAATAAGGAGGTAGCCGAACACGAGGGGCGTGCATTTTGCAGGCAAACCTGTCGTGGGTAAGTGATGTTCTGTGTGCTGACAGTGGTAGTTAGAGTGTGGTATTTTGTTTGCTAACACTGTTTTGGGGAAAAAAACAAAAAAATCAACTAAACCTTTATCTCCAGTTAGGTTTGGCTCCTCTTTCTCTCAATTTCCTGCCTCTGCCTGTCACCTACCAGACGTGCACACCTTATGCACTGTAGTAGGATGGACCACAATAGCTGTGAAGTGGCTGGAGTTTGGAGCTGTTCTGAGCAGGAATGAACCTCAGCCTGATATTTTAACCATACGTGTTACAGAAACTTACTGTGCCAGGTGATGTGCAGTGGGGAGTGTTCCTACAGCAATGGGAATTCCTGCGCCTTAAAATGTCTGCTTTTCCACGGCAGGTTTCGTGTGGGCATGCTGTGAACAGTTGATGGGCTGATGTAAAGGTTACTGCACCACTTAGCAAGGTACTCGAGAATGTAAAAAAACCCAGCATGTGTTGGCCTTGCTGTAGAAACAGCGATGCTGTGCCTGACACAGGTGACCTGAGTGCCTCTCCTGACAAAGACAATCCCTGTTGCCAGTGTGCAGGAGCGCTGGATGTCCTACAGTGCTCTGTTTTGACCAAAACCCATCCATTTCAGTATGGATGAGATAATTCAAGATGGTTTTCTATGCTGCATGTTGGCTTCATTAAAGCGCTATAGCAAATACTCGTGCTATGTGGTCACGGGTGTGCCATGGGCCTCCGCAGGGTCACTTGCTGTTTTGTCTCAATGCCTGTTTCTGATGTCCTCGTTATCTTGCAGTGCCACTTGAAGATGAGAAATTTTAATCCCTAACTCTTGTCACCTAGGGCTTAGCAGGAGGTGGAGAATGTTTTTCAGGGGTTATGTTAGAGCTCAGGAGCCCCAGATGAAAAAACAGCACACGTCCTTGAGTAAGTGGAACCACCCAGGGCTGAGGGTGAGATTTTCAAGGACTCAAAACCATTATCTGATTCTTCAAGGTTAGGAGGATTCAGCTGTGATTTCTTCACTGTTATATTTGGCAGAAATGTAATGTAGTGCTTGCTGAGGTTGTGGGGAACACATAAAATCACGTGCATAATTTCTGAACCGACATTACTAAATAACCAAGAATCCAATTTAGACAGCTGTTGTAAAATAGCTTTAAATGGTTCTTGAAATGACTTTTTTCCCCATCAAAGTGAGTATTTTCTCTAGTTGCGTCCCTGACTTGAGCTGAGTCCCTTTCCTGGGTTAGGAATCAGTGTCCTTCATTGCCTGCTCTTTGTAATCAGGATGTCTTCATGGATTTTAGTCTTCCTTACCTCCTTTGTCTCTGTATATGAGATGGAAAAAAGGGAAAGGTGGCAAAAAGCTCCTTCGAATTTGAAAATTATTCATGGAACATAGTATCAGATAATGTAATGTAAGGACTGCTGTCCAAGATACATCAAGGTACAAAAAACTCACTGAATTATGTATGGTACCATGTTGACACAAGCTAAGGTGAAATTTAGGAGATAATTACTAAACAAATTACTGATGTTTGCTAATCTAACACAGTCAAATCTGATCAACATAAAAGAACATGTCTTACATGAGAAATTCCAAGTTGAAAAAAAAAATTCATTATGTGCGAGCCCTGAGCAATTGCCTCTGGTGTTAACTGCTTTCTAAGGTGTACTGGTGATTTCACAAAATACTTTTTGATTAAATTGTCCAAATTTACAAAGCTTTAAAAGCATTGAAATATTTCTGCATCTGCACTGGAGGCTATTAGGTGACTTTTCTGGGAAGGGGTGTCCTCCAGCAGAGCAGACAGCTAGAGCACAGATTGTAAAATAAATAGTAAAAAAGGGAGACTGATCTGATGTGATTTTTAAGAGTGCAGAGACTGAGAACTTTTGTGCCCTTGATCTAGACATCAGCCAAATTGCTTGCTATCTTGGGACAGAAAAATTAATGCAGCCAGAGGAAGAGTGAGGCTATATATCCTATCACAGACTGCATTTGTTTTTTTTTTTTTTTTTTCCTTTTAAAAATTATTCAAATGATTATGAAAGAGATTGTTTGTTTACAGGTCTACAAAGAGGTCTTAGAGGCCACCCTTTTCAGCACAGAAGCTGGACAGGAAAGAGAGAGCTTGGGGCTTTCCAAACGCCGTCAGCTGTGTCAGGCTTGGGGTGAAACCTCACAAAAACCTGGGGAGAGAGTTGTGCTGGCTGAGCCAAGGAGGAAAGCATCAGACTCTGTTGTGGAGGCTTACATTAAATTACTCCAGCTGAGAAAATGAACCTTAATTTTCAGAGTCCAGCATGCCGCAGCCACAGATCAGGAGATGGGGAAGAAATGCTAATTTCAGTGAAAGTTGACATGGAGGATAATTGTTTTAGGAAACGAGGCAAGGAACTAGCTGAAGCATTCTTGTGTGTCTTGGTAATACACCTACTTGACTAATGTTTTATAATCTCTTGAAGGCGGTATTAGAGAGAAGAGGGTTTTTTCCCCTGTTCATTGGTCAGAGAACTCTATTGATGAAAAACGTGCCTTATATTTTATAATTTTGTTACTCTTGTCTGTTTCAGGGATTTGTTTTATTAACTTTGACTGTCCTGAAACCACATCTCTTTTTCTTTTCTTTAAATAAAGAGATAGAGGAGGAATTTTTTGGTATATACTGTTAATTTGAGGCTCGTGTTTTGCATTTGGTACTTTTCATGGTGCAAAACAAATAAGGGTATTTGTTACACTGAAAGAAAAAGATCCTGACACTGTATTTTTCTTTCTAAAAGTGCACAGGAACAGGTTGTTGGATCTGTGGAGCAGTGACTCCTGTGCACAAAGGCTGGGGTTTCTATTCTCTTGCATCTGCATTATTGCAGGGCCACTGTGTTTGCTCGCTGTTGTGTTTCAAGTAGTGATGTGCAGCTGCAGTTGAGAGCCAGCATGCCCACCAAAACGGAGGTGAAGTGGCCCCCAACATAAACTGAGACTCGTTTTTAAAATATTTATCCCTTCTGTGTTGTTTCTGTGCCCCGCTCCCCATTTTTTATGTCACCATTTTCTGGAAAGGCAACAACTTCCGTCCTTAACATGGCACCCCAAGATGCCTCTGGCACTTCACGTCTCTGCTTTGTAGTAATTTGTGTTTTAAGGTCTCAGATTTGTGTCTAGCTGGTGCAGTGTCAAAGCACTTTTGCGCTGTATTTTAGTAATGAGTACTTAATTGCCCTCTCAGTTCAAGTCCCGGTGGCATTTTTCCACTGGTGTGCCCCTGCTGTGTCCTCATCTCAGCCTGCAGATTTCTTTTCACTCCAGTGCAAGCATTCTTTGGGAGCTGTAAAGGAACACTAATATTGAAAAGCTGTTTTCCTGGAGTAGACCCCCTGCTTGGCATCAAGTGCCTTGGGTAAGGGTTACATTTTTGAGTAGGGTTTTGTTGTTTTGGCTTATTTTTGCCTAGTCCATAGTAAGAACCAAAAAAAGGTAAAAAAAAAAAATCGAGTGAAAGAGTTGTGAAAATGTCTTAGAAAAGCAGTGAGCTGATGAGTCTTGAGAGGCTTTATATTTTTTTTCATGTACAGAACTTGTGATGTTAAAAGTACAAGTGACTCCTGTGAAGTTCTTTGTGTCCTTTTTTCCTTTCTAAATGTGGTTTGTAGGCATAATGCTGATTGAGCAGAAACCAGTAGATTTGTAAGTGCTGGCTGAGGGTGTAGAGTCAGTGGCCACTGTATTTTTTATTTATTTATTTATGGGGTTTTTTTGTTTTTTTTGCAACCAATCTGCTTGTTTGCTCAGAGCTTGGTGAGGTTTTGGGACTTGTGTCCTTGATACAATACTGGCACTTGTCAAGATAGGAACTGGTGCTTTGGTCCTGTTTTGGTTTGTCAGATGTGGATTTTCACAAAGCCCGAGCTAAACTGGTGCTGAACCTGTGCCCATGTGTGGAAACAGCTGAAAGTGGTGTTCAATGTGTGTTTCTTTGCCTTATCTTCAAACTCAGCCTAATTCATCAGGAGAGTAATTAATATTCAATGCCTGGTAGTAACCATGACTGGATAAAGAGCTGCAAATTTGAAATTTAAGTGCATTGAAAGTGAATATCTCAGTTCCTTGTGAATGTCTTGTGAGTTATTTTTCTGTGGAGGTCAGGCAAAGCAAAATGAATTACAATTTTTAAATTAATAAGTTTAAGTTGTGTGAGCTCTTTGTTTTTGGGGAGTTTAGTGTTGTATTTTGTAATAGATAAATAGCAGATGGAAAGAAAAAACATAATAAAACTTCAGTTAAATGAAGACTGGGTAACGCAAGAATTTTCTTCAAAGAAAATGCCTGAGGAAACTATTTAGTAAGATAAAGCAATTTGGAGCCTAGGCCTATTTTTTATTATTAATTTGACAGGGACGGGAAATTAAAATAATCCATCTCTTTGAAAAGTCTTGGGTCTAGAGGTGGGAGGAGAGAAGGGTATGTAAGCCTTCATATTTATACCTGCCCTTGTCCCACTGAAGTGGCAACATTTGGTGAAACTTGTTTTTCCAGGTTACTGGGCTCAATTTTTCAAAACCCTTCAGAAAATCCTACATACTGAATTACATCCATCCATATCTACCTGACAGTGATTTCTTTGTTTCATTTCTCTTTGTTTCAGACTTAGTGCTCCTGCCTGTGTATCCATTGTGGATTCAACAGCACTGAATTTATTAAACTTTAAAATTAAAAAACAAGGCAGACTTTCGTGAAATCCACTGCACAGTGATGTTAAATCAGACTTTTAGAGAAACACATCAGACTGAGTGGGATTGTACTAGGTCTGTGTGGGGACTAAAAAGCAGAAAATAAAGGAAATCTGTGCGACAGATTTGTGTTGAATATCCTGATAATATTTAATCCTAAAGAAGGCAGTGTTTTGGAAAACAGATGATACCTCAGCCAGACTACTATGTTATCCAAATATACATCAAAAAGACATATGTATTGGAGTATTTTTGGATGGATGAAGGGTGATTAAAACATGCTGGTTTTTTTTTTTTTTCCCCTCCCCCCAAAAATTTCCTCAACTTCACCATCCTCAAATGGATGATACTAAGGTACTGAAAACTGCAGAGATGCTTTTAAAAATATGACTAAGAGACTTGGAATTCCCGAATTCTTGTTCTTACTGATTGTATACACTGGGCTCAAGGGTTGTGTCTGGCACAACTTCCTTTTTCTGTTTTTTATCTGCAGAACATACAGCAATTTTAGTGCTATCTTTTCAGAGAAATTATGTGGAAAATGATACAGATTTAGAATGTGTGTTTTTTAAAAAAAATTTTAAGGAGGAAGTGAATTATTTTTCTTAATAAATATCCTGTGGTTTTCAAGGAAAGGCAGCACTTGCTTTGGTAGGACCTTGGAAAGCCAGGGTGTCCTGCTGCCAAGTTAGAGTTATAAAGTGTTTGTTGGGACTTGCATCTTCCAGAAGCAGCAAAGAAAGGGAGCCTGGGTCTCCAAGACACATCTGCTGACTTTTCATCCAGATCTATCCTCTGCAGTTGTAGCCTTTGATCGTTGCTCCCTTCTATACACACTTCTTAGTAACTTTGCTGCTAAAATTTAACTTTTTAATCAGGAAATATGTCCATTGCCAGACTTAATTTTATTTTATTTATTTTTTTTTTTTTTTGCAGCTTTATAACGCTGAGTTAGTGTGTCCTGGCTTATCTGTGAATTTTGGAAAGTGAGGATTTGACAGTGCGACTGTTAGTTTTGGGAAGAATTGGTACAAAAAGGGTGAGAAAGAAGGGTTCGCTCCTTTTACAAATCTGTCTGCATACTCCCTTACTTGCTAGTATATACTAGTATAATTGCCCACTTTGGTGTTTATTTTAATACACTGAGGCCTTTTTTTTTAGCCTTATTACAGCTTAATGTGGATGGTTGTAAGTGAGCTTGGCAAGGCTGGATGCCTGCAGTGGGTAGTGGGTTAGGGCTGAGACTTCAAGGGGATGAAAGACACCAGGGTGGGCTTTGCCTCCAGGCTACAATTAAGATCAAGGCTTGTTAGTAAGATTCCTACTATAAAGGTTGTTGACTGTCTGCTTCCTTCTGTTTCTCCTCATTTTTCAGCTGGTGACTGTAGTAAATAAGCCTGACAAGGGTTGTTCCTTATCGTGGATTCCAGATCTTTTGTGGCAAATCTTCCATATCCTATTGTCCCATGGAGCCTGACAAGCTCAGGACTAATTTGTTTTTGGTTTTTTGGTTTGGTTTCGGGTTTTGTTTTTTTTTTTTTGGAGGAGGGGGGACAATTGCACAAAAAGTCTGTGCATGTTTCCAATCGTTCTGTGGCTGCCACGAAGCAGCGGGAAGGCAGCAGTGCAAATGTGAGCCATGTGAACCTTGACTCTGCAGTTGGGACCAGGATCTCCTGATAAAATATTGCCTTGTAGCACTGAATTTTTGAAATGGCCCCCTTGACCCCTCTGCACAAAGCTAGAAAATCATTCAGTCTCTTCTTCATACCCAGTACCAATTTCTGGTTCATTTCTTTTATCTGCAAGGCAAAGTTGCATTATTGGCAAAATTGTAACCCTTGTGCTTTTAATATAGAGCAAAATTAAACAAAAGTGAACCCAAATACAATTTAGGATGCATGTCATACAAAAATGTCTTGGCCTTCTAAATTGGATTAGGAAACAAAGCTGTTTGTAATAATTTTTCTTCTTTGGCTTTCAGACGTATCTGTAAGTTGCAGAGGAAGGTTATTATTGATTCATCCTTCAATGTCAAACAAATACTGTGGCCAAAGGGAGTGGGAGGCTTATTGTGAGATGGGACAGCAAAGATGCTGTATTGTTTTTCTTCATGTTCGTTGGCCCCATCATGTTCTTCTGAAAAGAAATTAAAGAAGAGGAAGTCCCTATTGGATCAGTAGTAGTTCTAAGATTAATGGTGTTGGAGTTGCAGTTTTTGTCAGATATTTTAATGTTCTTACTCCTGAAGTATTGGAGTTAATGGAATTTTAAATTAACACGAGAGAATATCAATTTGTATGAAATATATCACTGGAAATATGCATAAATATAGGCATTATCTTATTTCCTTCTGTTAGAAAATGTGGTAATAGCTAGTTTTAATCTTTAAAAGCAATCTTGAGCTTTTCTTGACTGGTTTGATTCTCCAATTACCCACTTATGAGTACATGTAACATCTCCTGAATAGTACCTGTTCTCTGGTTATAAGTTAACTATTAACTTTCTGCTGATTATTAGGTTATGATCTATAGTTTGGCCAACATCAGAAGGTACCAAACTACAGACTTTAATAGCAATGTGTGGTCTTGTATTCTGAGCTCCCTTGTAGATAGCTCCCATTTTTTGTCAACAAGAAAGCACTTAAGTTAATTGCTCCATTTCAAAGACATAGTAGCTCTTTCTGGTCCGTAAGTAGCCTTCCATGCATAGCTGCTGAGGTTTGGAACACCTGCAGCCCAACCAATTTGGGCAGAAAAAGAAAAAGCCATTAGTCTGCATGGAGGAAAAAAAAAATGAAGTGCTGAAGTTCAAAATATTATCAATGATGCTGTGTTGGAGCAGCCTGAAAGATTTGGCTTTTGGTCTATGGCTGGTGCTATCCAAAACAACATATAAAATTCTTTGTGGAGCCATTTTAAGAGTGTCTTGTTCATTCAGAAGGCCCTGTGTGCCTTGTTTGTTCCGAGGGCAGAGGCACCAGCCAACAGCTGATTCCTCCTCAGAGGGAAACATTGCCTAATGGCGATCACAGGAGCCAAAGACCAGGGGGACAAAGTGCTAAAGATAAACAGCTCAATCCCCGACTGTTCAAAGGCCTCAATAAAGCCTCTGATTTACACACTTGGGGTGGGACTCTGCTGTCCCCACCTGCAGGCTGGCCCCAGGGCCCTGGTGTGGAGAGGTGCTGGGGTGTGTGTGTGACCCCTGTGCCCCCCCGGGATAAAGCACTGCCTTTCTGTGACCCCAATCCCAAAGCTTCTGTGCAGCTTTGCTTTGTCATAACTGGGGGAAGGAAGAAAGAACAGACTGCTCTCATTTTATGGAGGTGGTGAATGGGAAGAGCCTGCAGAGGCTGGATGTTGAATGGCACTTGAGAGTGCTCCTCTGGTCTGATGGACTCAGAGGGGCTTTTTAGGTTGCCATAATGAGAGGCTGATCCCAGTAATTTGGGTAGCAGTAAAAACATAGCCTGCTTTAGCCTGCTTTTATAATTTTTTTTTAATTTTTTTTTACTGCAAGCTTCAGCAGCAGCTGGACTGTTAAATAGTGAAGCTCCAAAAATTCAGGGGGCTGTTTTAACCTTTCCGAGCATTAACACAGTTCCTACCTTTCCACCTCAGAGATGTGAAAGTGAGAATAACTCTTGAGGTTTACCCTCTCCTTTGTATTTGTGGCTTTCTTTCATAATGAAATTTTGACTTGGTGGAAGTGTTTGATCTGTGAAGGGTCGCATGGTCTTGACACGTTTAAAGCTGGTGGGGTGATGAATTTAGTGAGCAGGTGGGTATGTTGGGGTAGGTTAGTTATGAGGAGAGTGTTTTATTTCAGCTCTTACAGTACAGAGAAATACATCTTATTTTGGAAATACAATGCTGTACATCTGTTATTAAGATTTGCCTTTACAGAGAATGAAATGCATGCAGTCACTGTATAGTAAATTAATAAGGGATATGCCCCTGATTTATTGTCTGTATTTTTAATTTCTTTATTAGTAATTCCTTGTTGCTAAATAGGTAGGTAACTCCTTTGCTATTTTTCGCTGTATTCATGCTTGAACTGTGTGTGGTTTATCCATTTACTCAACACTACACTAAACTCTGATGGAGTTGTGTTCTTAGGACATAAAAGGGGTAAGGGGAAAAGGGATTTGGATTTTTATTTTGTTGTTGTTACAATTGTTTCGTTTGCTAAAGGAAAAACAGTAAGGTACAATATTTTGCAGTGATGTTTTTGTGTACTGTGTAGGTCAAACTGATTTTGTGAAGGAGGTTTTTTCCTCCTCTTGAAGAGAAGTGTATAATAGGCATTGTGTACAGCCAGGAGTCCTTGAGCTTTTGCTGATGGGTTGGAGCAGTTGAGTGCTTGGAGATGGAGTCTGGCTGAGCTCTGCTTAGTGAGGCAGCTTCTGAACACGGAGTGATAAGTAATACACTCCTTTCAAAAGGTCAGTGAGCACCGTGGAGGAGATGAAAGCTGGGAGAAAAAGCATCTTCATTTTATGCTCTGTTGGAAAATGCTTTCTCTCAGACACGCACAATAAAAATTGGAAGAGCGGGAAAGCTGTATTTTGCATTTGTTTGGAAGTTCAGGACATTATTCTGGGTTGTGTCTCCTCATTCTGTCGAGGTTGTGTTTTACCACAGGTGTTCAAAGAGTGTTGCCTAAACAGAATCTTCATTTTCAGCTGTGCCACCTCAGTGGGGTGGAATACTAATGTGTACGTGGGAAACCAGTATCACTGTATCAAATGAATTTAGTCTCAGGCCTTAGAGACCTTGTTAGTACATCTTTAAATAAATAAATAGGTTTCTTTCCTGTGTAACTCTTGACCTCACTTTTTCTGACTGAAGACTGACTGACACTTCATTCCCTTTATCATGATAGAACGAGAAAATGTAACTCTCTTGCTTTGTTTTCTGTTATAAACAGTCTGTGTGAATAAGAAAGCCTCTAGTGCAGGTGTTTTTCTTAGTGCAGGTGTTTTTCACTGAATGCTGCTCTGCTTTGTGATAAAAATCAAATAAAACAGGCAAAGCCTTCCTATTGAGCTATACATATATGCATCGTACCCTGTGTGCTGTGTG
Source organism: Acanthornis magna (assembly GCA_036785705.1). Classification (NCBI taxonomy): domain Eukaryota; kingdom Metazoa; phylum Chordata; class Aves; order Passeriformes; family Acanthizidae; genus Acanthornis; species Acanthornis magna. The sequence continues at coordinate 1,102,543 of JAWUZG010000170.1, read as the reverse complement.
TCAGGGTTGTCCGCTACTGTTTTACGGTCTTTAAGTGAAATATTTTTAAAAACGTTGTCTGGAGGTGCTCTTCTGTGAAAATATTTCATAGGAGACTGTATTTTTCCATAATTAACAAAAAATAAAACCGAAATCTGGCAAGCAAAGGAGAGTGCATGCCTGTGTGCTTGAGCACGCATTGCTTGTGTTTCTTGCCCCGTGCTCTTTATTGACCCATGTCCAAGCAGTTGGTGCCCTACAAATCTTTAAAATGCCTTTATTTCTGGAGTCACTAATTGCCAAGGCATTGTTCCAGCTGTCCACTCCCAAATATTTAACTTTTTTTCTTGCTTCCAAGTGCACACACACACTGTAGATTTTCTGAAATGGCCAGCTTGTTTGTGATGGAAATAGAACTTTTTTTTTATTTTTTTTAACTCAGATTAATTTTTCAATACATTTTTGGGTGACTTTTTAGTTTATGGTGCATTTTCAGGGAATAGAAAGGTAGAGTATGACATCTGTAACCGTAAACACAGTGGTGGTTTAGGGATGTCAATACTAAAGCTTCGTGCTTGAAAACCAACTCTTAAATTCTTTTTTTTTTGCTGCTTTTGAATGCTGTGCACTTCTCTGGGCAAGGGAGAGGCATTTTGAAATGTTGTTGGGTGCAGAGTTGAGCAAGGCTCAGGCACAGTTCAGTCAACTGCAGTTAAAACTGCTCCTCCTAACCTGACAATGCCAAATTTCGGGAAAGCCAGAGGTAGTTAAATCTATATCTGGATTTGGTTCTCAATATCTACAAGCAAAGAAAGAGCTTCCCTCTACTCCTGCTTGGAGCACAGAGTCCCCTCAGGGCCTGAACTAATCCTCATCATGATTATTTACTGCTGCACTTAGGATGGAGACCTTGATGGAGCATTTAATCCCTGCCCAAGCATCGTTGTCCTCAGTACACGTAGCTCAAATACCTCATCTGGGTTTTTCCTCCTTTCACGTGCTATTTTTAGTCTCTGAGTGAACATGTCACCTTTTTTCAGTCACTTCACTTAGGCTGTGTATAAATACATGGGAATTCTGAGAAGGTCTTAGGTGGGTCTTAGGTCAAGCACAGGTTGTCAAGTTGCTTTGCTATAGAGCAAAAAAATTCACTGTAACATCATATATTTTGTTCTCTGTAGCATCCAGTGCTTAAAATACTTCCTTTGGGTTGCTGGCATTTGCTACACCCTCTGCTTTGCTGTGAAGCTCAGTAGCAGCTTTCACGTGGCAGTCTTCCAGATGAATATTGATTATTTTGAATTATGTTAAATGTTCTGTACTTTGGGTGATAGCAGAGAGTGAGTTAAAAAACAACAGAGCCATGGGGAAGAGCTTGTGTGTAGTAATTTCCTGTCCCCCAGCTTCCTGACAGCTTCTTAATTTGAGACTATTCAAATACATTTCGTTGTTGGCACTGTTCTTTTAAACATTACTTATAATAATAATAATAATCCAGTTTTATGTTTGCAAGTGCCACCAGTTTTCTAACAAACTGAATTTGGGGAGGAAAGCAGAATAAAATTACAAGCATGCTTATATTTGTATATTCCCCACAGGCACAACCCCCAAGCTAGTTATGTAAAGCTGCTAAGCACCCCGGTGGTTATAACAATATTATCTTGCTTTTTAAACAGGTGTTGGGAAGATGGAGAAGACTTTGAACAGAATTCATCCAGTTTCTGATCCAGAAGCAACCTATTTTCTACAAGTTTCATGGGAAAAGGATTTAGGCACTGGCTTTGGTATACTTCTTAGTGATTGTCAGTGTGCATGGACTGGGACAGGTAATAATGGAAAGAAAAATACATTAGTTTAAATAATTACTCCTCTTTTTTGCTCCTTTTAAAACACTTCCTCAACTGTGACCCCCAACTTGTATGAAAACCATTTCACGGGCATTATGTCCTGGTGATGAAGGAGATGGGGTTCATGATCTTTTGGGACGTGGCCAGACAACTTTGAAAACTGGAGAGATTGTGTGTCAAAGCTGCAGCGAATTCATTTAGCACATGGATATGCAATGTTTTGTTCTTTCTCAGGAATACATAATTTCTTGGAGTGATGCACTGAAGTAACACGTCTGTGTCTTCTCCAGATTCCTGAACAAATGCGTATCCAAGTTCCTCTTGGAGAACAGATTGGAGTCCATGAAGCATTTAATTGCAGATGTTTTTTAAATGTTTTTGTACCATTTTAATAGCTAAAGGTAGCTGTGATTCGTAGTGAGGTGAATTTTTGGGAAGGGAAAGGGTCAATAAATGATCAGTAGGAAAAGCTTATTAGCCTGTATCATTTTTTCCCCACCCTTATAAGAGGATGGGTCTTTGCCATGTGTGTGTGCTTCTCTCATTCATGCCCAGTGAAAATAGGTTAGATTTCTGAGTTCCTTGAGAAATGTGTCAAATACTTGATCTAAAGCCTTTCTCTCAATAGCAAAAATATTTCAAAGAGAGGAGAGAATGTTGCATTTTACATCAAATTATAGGCAAAACCATTTTCTGGCCTCTTATTGGAAATATAGGAAGCATCTATGTAGTTCCTTTCTTCCTTCCTTCTCTCCGCCCAGTGGATGTTGTTTCTCCCCAGTTCCTACATAAGCCAAGCTTTCATATAGATCTGAGATTAGATAAATGCATGTCAATATATAAATTAAATCTGCTCTTCCATATTCCTTGTAACATTTCAAACACTGCATTGATCAAGGGTCCCTGCACAAAGCAAATACATAGATTCCCATCCTGATTCCCTGTAGTGAAAGATTTCTCTTTCTTGGCTTAACAATAGTAAAGTCAACAATTTCAAAAACAATGAAAAGGGTGTTAATACTGATAAATACTGTTTTTTTCTGTTTGAAGGATCTTCTTGTTGTCAGGTGACTTCAAAATCCCCAGTTTAGAATTCACAAAAAGATGATTCTTATTTTTCCAAGTGAAGGCTGTGTCACTATAGCTGGGAGTGTATAGAAAAAACAGGTAGACACAGTTCTCTTTTTGTTGGCTTCCTGCGTCTGGCTAGAATGGCTGATAATGATTTCCCAAAACAGAGGGGTAGTGAAAGCAGGATGACCTCACTCTATTAAAAAGGAAAGAAAGAAATGCACAACAGTTCAGCAGGAGCACTGGGTGCTCATCCAGAGGAGAGTTTCTTCTGTTTTTTCTTCTGCAGGAATCAGATCCCTTTCTAAGAAATTCTTACTGAATTTTTAGGCTCTTGGATAATTTAATTGGGAGTTGGTGTTCTTGTGCATGAAGCTTTCCTACTGCACTGATCTGAGTTTTCGTACAACAAAACATTGGTTTTGGTCACCTTCTAAAGTGATTACATCATGTTTGAGAGTGCTTAGATTTTAAATTCAAATCCTGGAAGGAGGGAAAGCGATGGTCAGAATATTCTTGCTGTGGGAAACCCCTTTTGAGTTTCTCATGCTGTGGATTATTTTGCTTGGCAAGACCTACCAGGAAGAGAGTAAGAGTTGCTGATGGAGTTGTCTTTTATGGGTTTTGTATGTTTAATGTGATGATGAAATGTGTTAGGAGTCCTCTTTAAGGAGAGGGGAAAATCAGTGAATGTTGGAGTGGAGGAGAAGCACACAAATATGCAATGTAATCTGGTGTATTAGCTTGGTATTGGGTTAAAGAACTTCATCTATAAGGATTTATAGATTTATTTTTATCATATTTCCCTAATGATTGATCAGTTCTGCTAGATTTATAACATAAAGAAACATTCAGCATATACAAGAAAAAATCCCCTTTGTGCTTCATTGCAGTATTTTAGTGTCTTTTTATAAATTTCTTTTGTTATTAGAAGTTTATATATGTTTTTCTCAGTATTGAAATCACTGTTCTAGACAAACACTTCTTTTGTAAGTTTTTCAAACTTACCTTTTTCTACCCCTCTTTGCCTCATTCTGCAAAGGATTCCTCGTTTCTCTCTGTACTGTTTTGGGGGACTTTAGGCAACTAGAATTGTGGATGCATAGCAAGAAAGCAATAACCCATTACAGACAGGGAAAGAAAACAGGGTCAGAGCTTCATACTTCCGAAAAACACAGTATTCCTGCTACATTTCCACTAGTGGAAGTGGCACACTGATATATTAAGGGAAGAATAGTCTCCTAATATTCCATAGGATCAGGGAACGCCTTGGGTTGGAAGGGACTGTAAACATCATCTAGTCAGTGTGTGTCTGTATGTACATATAAAAATATATAAAATATATAAATGTATGTTAATATATTTTTATATATAATTTATAATGCGTATACTTTTTCACACACATTGAATTATTTATTTCTCACATGTTTCTCTCTGACAGTGTCTGAAGCAGACATTTCTAGGGAGGCTGCTGACATAGAAATGGACAGAGAAAAATACGTGGAAGAGCTGAGGAAAGCACTGATAGCTGGAGAAGAGTCAGCTGGAAAATACAACTTTGTGATTTCAAGAGATGAACGGAATAAGGCCTGTCACTTCTCCTATGAAAGGAACCTGAAAGATGGCTCTGTAAGTAGATAGATGTTTAGGTGCACGTGCTAAATAACGAGAATGAAATAAGTTTTCATATTTTGTTACTGTCTTTAAAATCAGAGAGACATGTGATACTTGCTCCAGATTGAATGGATGTTGTGAGTTCTGCCATGGGCCAGGCTAGAAAGAAAGTGAGTGGTTTGGGAAGTAGGCTGCCCTTTTGAAATTGTTTTTTGCATTTCTGTTTTCCTTGTTTCTTCATTCTGTCTCTGAAATACTCACCTAAATTAGAAAAAAAAAATTAAGGCAAGATTATTTTCAAATTCTAAAACATAGTGTTAAAATAAGCTTTTCTATAGATATTTCAGAAGCTAAGGTTAAAATTAAATTGCAGATGGGAAAGTGGTTCCATGCTGCTTGCTTGGCTGCAAAGGAAAGGACTGTTTTAAGAAAGAAACCAATATAATCTTTATCTGTAGAGACTTTTGGTTATTTCAGGTTGTGGTTTGGTGTTAAAACTTTCGTGAGTAAATTTCCTAGTTTGTACTTTTTAATTTTTTACATGCCTTTTTGCTTGCGCAGTGTAGGAAATTTCATCCCAGTTTGGCTCTTGAGGAGCCAAAATTTAGGTCATGTGAGTCTGCCAGTCTGCATTATCAGTATTTCTGTGAATTCACCCAAGGCCATATTGACTATAAACCCCTTTTTGACACTTGTGAACTGTTTGGTTGTTCACAAAGAGGTTGGAAGTGCCATATTGCAAGGTTAGGACCAGACTGTACTCAGAAACTGAGAGCAGTAAGGTTAAGAATCCTTTTTTTTCTGCTCTGTGTCACACGTGCTCTAAATACAAGACAGATTAAATACATACTCTGTTTTTATTAAGTGCAAGTATCCTCATGTATGTTGGCTCATCTAATACATGTTTCCACTAATTAAGGTTTAAGAGAAATTTAACTTGTATGAAAAGAGCTTTATGTCAATTTGGGAAAATAATAATCTGGACGAAGAAACTGAAAATACAAAGAACCTTTATTATTATGTATGCTTTTAACTTTGGGTGTCAAAAGAATGTTTTTAGAAAAGATGGGATTTCTTGGATGAAAATACGCCTTTTTTTTCCCTTCTGTACTGAACTAATGCCTACAAATAAAATTGCCAAAGCAATTATGTAGAATAATAGAATTAGATATTAGGAATAGCTTTCAGGTGTGTAACAGAATATGTTCCAAACATTTAACAAACTCTCTGTGGAAGTATTCGTGATCTATCTCCTTCAGCATCACATTAGGAAATTAATCTTCCTGGGCTTTGTACATCCAGAGTGCTGATATTCAGCTAAATGTAAATGTACCGCAGAGAAAGCCTAGAGAAACTACTCTGTAGCTTAAACACAACTTAAATTCAGTGTTTATCTCTTATCAGTGCTTGTTTGTCTTAGTGGGTGTTTGTCTTTACATCTTTTGTTTAATAGTTAGGAATATTTTCTCTTTCTTCTTTCATATTTCAGCAACTGTTTAGATAAAGAAATAACAACTTCCCAGTCTTGGTAAGAGTTTTGCAGGGCCAGAGTGAGCAAATTCTATGATACTACCAGGAATAAGTAGGAGATTACTGTTCTTAAAGTAATGTTTTTGTCTCTTGATAGAAAAGGAAAGATTAGAGGAAAGCATGCATGAGGGTGTAGTTGGCTGTGTTTGCATACTGAATGTTCAGCTCAGTGTTTAATAATTAATAGTTTTTAGTTAAAAAAATGCAAAAGCTTTTGAAATGCATTGTTACACTTTGAATTATAAAACGCTTACCAATTCATGTAGGTAACTGTTAGTGGAAAATCTTTTCATGAGATTAGTACATGGGTGCCTAAGAGTAAATTTCATAGTCTTAGAAAATCAACATGCCTTACCTTTTTCTTTGGAAATATATGCATGCTTATGTACACAAAGTTGGTTATTTTAATTATTTTTGATGGAACGTGCCTAGAGCATGATGCTAATCACCAGCAGTCAGCTATGCCCATCCCAGGCAGTAATTTCCAGGGCTGAGCTCTGTCATAGTTGTCCATCCCATGTGGGACTTGTGACTGGTAATAGTCCCTTGATGATGATAAAATGAGCTATATACTGATTTATTGTTTCCATGGCTGTACCAAACGGTGATATTTGAAATATTTTTTACGTTCTTTGCGGCATCTTGCTAAAGCTCTGCTTCCATAAAATATAATTATGTGCCAAAACTCTTTTGGGTGGTCTGTAGGCTTGCAAATAAAAATAGTGGGGTGATGTTAAGCAAAGGAAAACATAGGCATATTATTGGGAAATATTTTCTGATATGAAAATTTGTTTTACTGCCCAGGTGTTTTCTGGAGGAAGTAGTGGCAGCCCCTTTGTGCTCCTCATTTTTAAAGTGACTATCCAGTCACTTTAAAAGGGACTTTTAAAAGGATAGAGGAATGGGAAATGCATTGTAATTATCCTGCAGTGGATACATTTGATGACTTAGTAAGGTGTTTGATTCACCTGTTATTTATTTAGTGAAGAGAAAGGTTCCTTCCAGGAGCTGATGTCTAGGTGTTCAAAAGTACACGCTTACACCTAATCCTGCACTGTTTTGATGGCATGAAACCAAACCTCAATCTCAAAATAATTTAGAAAGTGCTTGTAATGATGAGTATTTTGTAATAATAATGATGTGTGTGTGAGGTTTATGTAGTGAATGAGTGATGATGGTGGGTTGGTTTTTTGGGGGGCGTTTTTTTGAGTGCACGGAAAACTTCCACAAGTCACAAAGGATTCCTGTCTGATTTAGAGGAAGTTCAGTGTAATCTGTTTATTTTGTAGTGTCCTGATTGCCTGTAATGTTTAGAACTATCAGGATAAGAAAAATAATCTAACTTAAGGGGCGTCCATAAGGGTTTTAGTACTTCTTTATTTATCTTTTTGAAATGTTGGTCAGGAGAGATAAGATGATGTCTGAGCTGTAGAAACACTGGCTCTGGCTGTGCCTCAGGCTGGTGCTGCTGAGCCTAAGAAGTCGTGCCTTTAAAAAATCCCGATGGGTTTGGTGTAAATCCCGATGCGTTCGGTGAAAATCCCGATGTGTTTTGTGAGAACCCCGACGCGTTCGGTGAAAATCCCGCTGCGTTTGTGATTTATCTCCCTCAGGACAGGTGGCTGTGCCTTTGGGAGCCGTGCCCGGGGTGGCTGGGGCTGCTCGGAGGGACCTGGAATAACAATGTCTGTGGAGTACAGTGGGAATTGTGTGCGGATCCAGCTGCAGCCCCGGACGGGCCACACACACGGAGACCCCGAGAGGGGCCGGGAGGCTGGTCCAGCTCAACTGCTGCCACCTAAACAAACACCAGCCACAGAGGCAGTGATTTAGCGCTTGATCTAAGTAGGTGACCACTGGGAAGTAAATCTTTCCAAGTGCTTCAGCGAGTCACTCCACATATAATAAATAATGGAAATCCGGCAAGCTCTTTTTCTGCGGTGCTGGCAATTAAATAGACTAAATAGCCTTTGATAAACAATTATTTGAGTGCTAGCAGTCTCTTTTTTTACCGTGATGTGACAGGCTCTGGGGTTTTTTTTTTCATCCCTTTTGCTTAAGTTTGTTAACAGGGAGGGTAAGAGCTTAACAAATTCCACCTTAGATGCAGTACTGTTGCTAATTAGGATGATGGAAGAGATGCTGTTATTTGTCTCCGCCATTTCCTGTGGCTGCTTTTCCCTGGTCAGGCCTGTGAGTTCATAATAAGTTTACTAAAAGTTGAAAGCAAGCTGGAGAAGCTAACCAAAACTTTTCACAGCAGGCTGAATGAGAGAAATGGAATTGGTAGAGCTCTTTGTGCTGTCCTAACTGTCTTGGTTCAAGGTCTGAATAGTTACTTTGCTCCAAACCACTGAGGATGTGTTGTTTGGTTAGCAAAGGTCACTGAGAGTTCAGGTTGTTTCCCAGGCAATTTCACCAGCTGAGGAGAGAGGAAGATGAAATGATTAATCCTTAGGTCAGTGTGAAAGTAATGGCGCTCGTTTCACTTATATCACTTAATGTCTATGTACTTCAGCCCTCGAGAGTGGACACTTGAATGGGTTTCTTGGAAGGCTATTTTAGAAATAGCTGGCTTCTAATGTGCCTTATTTAATAAAAACATTAAGTGTTATCTTGTAAGTAATCTCAGACTTCTGAGTGCCACATGGTTTTCCCCCATCTTGAGTGTACCTTCAGGTCTTCCAGGTACTCTGGAAATGGATCACCTCTGTAATCCTGAGGTGAAAAACCCCATTTCTGAAAGAATTATTGTGTATTAGTAGGTGCACAATGTTTGACAGAAGTCCTGGTGAACTAAATAATTAAGCTCTGCTATTTTCCTTGCTTAGCTGTTAGGTTATATATTTGATTGCTGTTTCTGATAAGCATCGCTCGGGAAAAATTAATTTAAAATACTGGTAATTTATACTGTTAAAACTGTGGTATTATCAAAAAAGGAAGACTCTAACACTGTGATGAATAAATTCTCTTCAGTTTCTTTCAACCTGTTAGGTTTGTGTATTTCACTGAACCTATTCAGTTGAACAAAAATGGTAGTTTAATTGCTTTAAGGCTTACTGTAAATTACACTATAAAGAGCATTTTCTTATTTCCTGAGTTCAGTGAGAGTCTAAATATATTTAAAGTACGTGTAAAGTGTTCATAAAATAACAGATTTTGATTTGTGCAGAAAAATTTGTCAGTTATCCTTTCTCTCTCCTGGTGTTATTGTGTTGTCTCCCCTCCTTTCCTCTTGATTCGTTCAGATTTTCCTTTTTTTGAATACCTGCTGTGCATTTCAAATCCCTGTGTAGGCATCAAGGCTTGCTTTCCTTTGCAGAGCGGAGTACAAATGCTTTCCTTTTAGGAGGAAAAAATCTTTAAATCATGGCGTATTGACAAGCCTTAGTTTCCCAAACACAAATTACAGCGGACAGTAAAAGCTCTGGAAAAGAGATTACTGTGTGTGGGCTCTGAACCTTCACTGCAAGACCCTAGTCCTGTATTTTCTGTGAGGATGAACAGCAGCCAGAGCCTGAAAACCAACGAGAATCTCACCAGTGGTTTCTCTTCAGAAATTCGCTCACAGCTCCAGAGGAAGCATTCATCTTTCTACCTGCAAAGGCACAGGAGAGCTCTCAAGCTCAGGATAATAAAGTTTTGTTAGCTCTTAGGTTCACTAAAATGGGACTTTTTCCAGGATAAAATATTGAATGAATATGTTTAAACTCTCAAAGAAACTTCCACACCTGTAGTGTTCTGCTGCAGTCACTGAAATGGTACTGAAATGTAAGAAAAGGGCAAATTTGAGATGTCCTGTATTTTTTAAAAAGTGACAAATACGGAAATATTGCCAGGTGATGTGATGCAGAAATAAAAGAGCTGCAGAATGTGCAGTGAGGAAGGTGTTAACACCTCTGTTGATTTTTCTCCTTAAGTTGCAGTGATTTTACACACGTGTATCTTTGGCTTTAACTCACCTCTGTATTAGTAGTCCACATGCAAAAATGAACTTTCCTCTGAACAGTGAAGACAAGTCCCTAATTTCTGTGTCCAGTGAGAAGAGCAAGATCAAATCTTTCCATGGTGGAACAGCAGTACCATAAGTTTGCTTCTTCCCTAAAAACCCTGTGAGCTGTTTGCCCATAGGATTTGACAGAATGCTAATTACCGTTACATGTAAGTATGTGGAACTAATGTTTTTCATCACAACAAAAAAACCTAAGGGTCTTTGATTTGAGATTTGAAATCTGAAGGCAAATCGCCCATGTATTTGGAATTGGTGAGTAAAATACTAATTTAGAATTGTTCTAAGATGTATTAGTATCACTGGAGAACCCTTTGGCAGGTAGGTTTTCTTCATCCAACTCTTGAATGTGGTTCTCTTGCAAAAATAAGTTTCCCAGAAAGGTAGGTACAGTACACAAATTCAATAGTAAGTTTCTCAGTAGTATCATTCCAGGAAGAAGCTCTTCCATAGATTATTTGTTTCATATCTTTTCTTCTTGTTCCTCTCAGGTACCTCTGCAAATAATGCCTGACATTTCATTTCAAATTACATGTCAATTGCTTTGTTGGGTACAAAGTGTAACTGTTTTTTTTTCATGTTTTTGGATCCCAAATCCTTGTCGTTCTGCTTGTGTTTTTCTCTGACAAGTCTTAAGTTTTGGGGTTTTTTTAAGAGTTTGAGATGCAGTTTTTTGTTCAGTTCATACACGCACATTGTATTCTCAGTGTGTGAAAAATACCTGTAGGTTATTAGCCTAACACAAATTCATAACAGAATATTGCCAGTACTCTTAGAGGCTGCAGAGATACGAAGAAGTGGAATTTGGAAACAGTCAGGTTTTTTTAATATTAGTTCTTTGCTCATTTAATTGATGGCTGTACATCTTGCAGAACAATGGGGTATTTTTTTCCATTAATTCACACTGAACTTGTTGTCTTTCGGCTCTATTTTGTACCTGTTCAGTTTTAGCTGGAATGAGAACTTGTTGTTCTAGATAGGTAATCCATCCCAGGAACATTATAGGGATGAATTTTGCTATTTATTTGGAATAAACCTGACTGTACTCTTTCAGTCTATCCTGAATCCATATTCTTCTCCTCTGAGGTGAATCACTCTCAGGGAAAATAAGAAAAAGAAAAGGATTTATCTAATGTAACTCTTAGAGACTAGCCTGAACTATTGATCAGCAAGTAAAAGTTCTGGTCTAGGTGAGAGGTCTAAGCCTGAGGTGATGTGGTGAGCATGTGTAGGTCAAGGAAAAATTGTGAGCTTGTCCAGCCTTCGCAAGCACTGTTTTATTTGCAATTTAAAGTACTGTTTCAGCTAAACAAAAGTACTGTTGAACAGCCATCATGAGAGTGTGTCTTCGTTTAAATATCGCAGAGACGGTAGACAATTGGTTTTTTGACTTTTGGGTTTTTTTTTTTTTTGTTTTGGTTTGTTTTTTCCTAATAATTGAAAATAGAAGAATTTGCTGTCATCTTTCACTTCACTGGGCTCACAAAGGAGTTGAAACTGTGGGGTCTTGTGACCTGCTTTGGAAGTGATTTTCTAAATCAGCCATTCACCACTGCCGTTTTGGTTTTGCCAGTGTTACTGACTTTGGGTACTGAAATACATTGAGCAATGTCCTTCTCATTAAGAACTAACAAGATGTTGTCTAAGACATAGGACAAAACTGAGGAATTCCAATAAGAATTGCATTGAAATATATAGTATTTATTTTGGCACGGATTTGTATGCAAGAAAATAGTTACGTTTCTGAGACCACCTGAAGGTTTTGTTAGCTGTGATGGGGGGCAAAAAACCATGTTTTGCTTCGACTGTAAATAACTAAATATGAGCTGTCTCTTGTTCAAGAGATCAGAGAAACAATCAGCCTGCTCTGATGTGTGTGTGCTAGTTTGAAAATCCTGTAAATTGCATAACTAAGATGTTTTGTTTCCAAAAATCCTTGCAGGCTGTGGGTGAATTACTGAAGATATCTGTGAAAGGGAAATTTTAATAGGGCCCTTATGTGGACATGTGGTAACAGGAGTGCTGTGCTAGCCAGTGGAAGGGTTGGTATTACCTCTATTAGCTACCAGACGTAATTGTAGTTTAAAAGTTCTTATTTCAGTGGTGTAATCTGGGGATAAAACCAGCATGACTGCAAAAAGGGTATTTTTTCTGTAGAAAAGGATGTTTGGGTGCCAGTCCTTTGCTTTTTGAATGTGGTCCTCAAGAATTTTTTTAATCAGTTTTTCTAAAGCAAGTACTGTCTTCATTGAATGCCAAGATGTGAAGTTACACAGTATTTATGACAGGATGAGACTGAGCTCACCCACTGTCGCTAAGGATCTTGATTTGTGGGAAATAATTGGGGCAGATAAAATGTGGAGAAAATGAGAGAAGTGTTTTTCTTAAAATCAGTTTCTAGTAAAAAGTGGGAAGTTCCCCACCCAAAAACACAAAGACAGGACGGAAGATGTCACAAGCTTAACTCATTTTGGGTTTAACTTCCGTGGGACAGCCTAATACCTAAATCTGAGAGAGTGACATCTATTTATGCACCTTTCTCACCAGGTGTTTCTAAGCCTTGGAGGCATTGCCTTTCCCCCTCCAGGCCGAGCTGTGTGGTTTATCTCCCGTTTGTCGGGCAGGGCTCGGAGAACACGAGAGCAGCGGTTCCTCCCTGGGGCTCTGCCAGGGCTGCATGTGCTCCTCAAATGTTGTTTAGTCACTGCAGCATGTTTCTGCCATCTGCAAATGCGTGTGCTCCCCTTCCTGAACAATGCTCTTTAATCAAGACCACTATTGTGGAGAGGCTAGCAGGAGCAGTATACATAATCAGCAGGATGCCAAAATTAGGGTTACACGTGCGTTTTTCCTGACCCCACCGTGTCGCATGTCAGGTAACAAGCGTCCAGAGGGTGCCACGTCTCTGGAATTAGTACCTTTATCCACAATCTCTCCTACTTCTGTGTATATTATTCAGACTCCAACTTGTTTAAAGAGCTCCGTGATAATAATAACAAATCAAGAGTCATCATGGAGAGTTGTTGAGCCTATAGGAATTGCCTGCTATCTTTTATTTGTTAGGAGACTCCATTTTTCCAGGTCTGTCTAAACAGAAACATCCACTAAACCATTTCACATCTGTTGTACTCCTTTCTTTTTATTACAAAAGCGTGAGCTTTTTGTTCCACATATTTTTTCTGAACAATTTCTTCATTGTGTTAAAGCTCCCCTAACTTTTTGCTGGGTACTAAAAGAGCGCTTAGAGAATGCAAATGTGTTTGAGATGGTAAGAGCCAGTCAGTGTTCTGAGAATGTGTGTGTTCAGAGATGATAGCTGTGATATTTGAATAATTTACATTTGTGTTGTATTATGGTATATATGTGTATTATGATATATATTCATAAATATACACTCAATGCTACCTTTTCCATTTCTCACAGATAATAGGGATTAGGACTGGTAGGGATCTTAAAGACAATTTCTGTTTATTTCTTGTAAATTTTTAATGGCAATTCTTAAAGGTGTTTTGTTTTAACAATAACTTGTCTTCTGCCGACACCTTGGTTTTTTTGGTGGGTTTGCTTGTGATATCTCTTTTCTATGAAAGTCAGTAGTGGGACAGGAGGAAATGTCTCTTTTCTGATAGTGCTGTAGTGTTTGATAAAGCTGAGCTAGTTAATCCCAGTATTCCTATAGCCAGCTGAGACAGCCATCCTGAACCTTTCTCCCTTTCCAAACCAATTTTTTTTCTTAGAAAATTCTTTTCTACTTTAAATTTAATCTTTAAATTGTTTTTTTCGATTGCAGTTTTAGGGCTTTAGACTGCTCCTCTGGGGGTGTTACAGTTTCCTTGCTGAAAAAGAGAAGTTTGAAAGTGACTCAGTGACACGTCTGTCTTTCGTAGGTTAAAATTTCATGACGCTATCATTTTGTGGTGGAGATTCTCTCTGTGTTTGCACAGCTAATTCTGTTTTTGCTTTCTTTTAAGTTTACTATGTCTGACATACTTGGTTTTGATTCATCCAGCCTGGGTGCAATCAAATGTTTATCGGTTCTCTGCCAATCTCAGATTTTAGTCAATTAATTTTTAGTTGTCTGTTACTTTTACCTGAAGAAACTCTTGGATTTCATGGTGTGTGAGTGACTCTGCAGGTTGTGCTCAGTGACAGTTACAAATCTGGGTATTTTATGTGCCTGAGCATGGAAAATGATGTCATTCGACAAATGGCAGCTACTTTAATTAAAAAAGAAATTTAAAAAAGTCCCTAGATGTCAGGTCACATGCTTTAGGAAAATAACATCGATTCCATGACACAGGAGTGTTTTCCTTTCAGCTGCAACTTTAAACCTAATCCAGACCATGACACTGGAAATAAATACATTTCCATATGGCAAAAGGAATGTAGTCATATTTGTTGAAAAATTCATGTGGGTTTCTCCATAAAGCTGTTAATGCTTCAGTAGTCTGGTGGGTGACATAAACCCTCTGTGCCTTATTGTTTTAGTACCTTTGAAGAGAAAATGGCAATCAAGAGAAAGTGGTCTTTATCATAGGCACTCTTTTTAAAAAGAGATAAAATGGTACAACTTCTTAGTACTTGGTGGAAACCCCAGGTTTACCAGGCTTTATTGGGATTTTTGTAGACTTAGATCAGGATGGTAGCATCATGCATTGATTTTGAGAAGGACATCTGTATTTTGCTCTAAGTCTAAAGCAGCAACTAAGGAAAAATTATTCTGAAATTGTTTTTTGAAGATTGAGATACGTTGTGGGAAGTGCAGGGGAAATTGTGGGAGAGGTTTTTTTTTCTGTTTCTTAGAATTCCGAGGAGTAAATTTATGGTGTGGAGGTCACACTTATATGGCATCAGTCTGTGATGGATGCTTGAATCCATCACGGGTGTTGTGTAATTGTTGTTTTCAGAGCACTGTGGAACAAGCTGGAGATTGTATTTGTTCTTAAAGCTTTTGGGTAGTGCTCAAAAACAGATTATTGCTGGCAAACAGCATAGATTGGCTGCTACTAACACCCAAGCTATAGACTTTGGTAGTTTAGGAACTAACCCTGCTCTTACATTAGCACAGCTTGGATTGTGCAATGACCTTATTAGTTGAAATGTTCTGGTATTTCTGCAGAAACTCCACTGGAAACTTACACAAGTTTCGAAAAAGATAGATTTAACCTGTTAATTGACTTATGTGGCCTTTTTTGAAGGAACATACCTTTTGAGAAGCGAACATGTATTTATACGCTAGAAAAGAAGGTGCCAATAAAACCTGAAGTTGCAGCTAAGACACGTGGGAGCCCATATCATGTTTTGGGGTGGTTTTTTTTGGTTTGCCCTGGAGTTGGGCCTTTAAGTTGGGAGATCATCCTGTTACAGGTCCCAGCTTCTCTCCTCAGTGAAGAAAAGTGAGTATTCATAGCCATGGGCTGAGGAGGGTTGTTTGAGAGATAGGATCTGGTTTCCTTCACTGTTTGTTTTCCAGGATTATCTTTTGGTTGCAGTAGATGCCCAACTGTTTCACAGGTCCTAAATTTTCCATTCATTATCAACTTGACACCTGTGGAAGATAGGCAAGATCTTGAGTTTCCATCAGGTCTTTCCCATGGTCATGGAAGCTAATTTTAGAACATTCTGTAGATAAGCCCTTCAAATGGTTGTTTCAGAGCATTTTAGGTCACAGAATTCTTTTATTTTAGTTTGTGCCATATTTTAACTGGCAGAGGTGGCAGCAGTTGCAGGCAATGGCATGGACAATAGACAGTTCTGTGGTAGTGCTGTTGTAGGTACTTCAGTTTGGACACTTTTGTCAAACAAAATATCTTTTGGCTAAAAGTTCCACAGGGAATAACACCATGAGAATGCTGTTTTTTTTCCTGAAATCAGTTTTTCATCGTCCTTTCTACACGGGGACTTTAAAAACTGATCTATCTGCTTGTTTGCCTTCTAAGGGAGGTTTTGTGTACGTATTCTCTGAAAAATTTCAGCCTGTCTTTTTTGTTGTTTTACCTATTCCAAGTGTTACATGAGGAAGTTCACACTGGAGAGAGAGAGTGGTGTGCAGTACTTGAGTCAGCAGTAGAACAGATAGCCAAGAAAAAGAACCTGGAACTTTTAACTTGTTTGTCAAACACAATTACAAGTGAGTTTGGGTTTCAGAAATTCTATTTATTGTTCAGTCCATTAGCTGGATCCTGCTGAAGCAAACAATCAAATGCAGCTGAAGCAGCAGCTTTTCAATTTGAAGCTTCTAAATTTTGATCATTTCAGCTATGTGGCGTCCTCATAAGTTGAAAATTATGTCTCAATGCAACTCAGAGGTTTCATTTGTTGAAAGGGGAAGTGTAAGATGTCAAGGGAGGGCTCGGTTCTCATATTTGTGCTAAGCCTTAAAAACTGGCTACTAGGTCAGCCAATTTATGTCTCAATAGCTTTGGACTTGCACAGCAGTCATTCTTTACTGTGCCTTCACAGTGACTCAGCCCAGGCAGATTTCCATCCCCCTTTTCCACCCCACTCCCCTGGATTAGTCATATGCAATTTAGCAGTTTTAGAGAAGCTGTTTCTGGGCTCTCTCTGCAGATAGTTTTAGATTATCAAAAGACAAAAGGACTTAATTCCCAGATAGCTTTTAACTTGGGGACTTCACTCTGAATGGGGTAGAAAGCCTGTTTCTTTCCTTTGAAAAAGAAAAAAAGTCACTGTGATAAAATTAGTGTCTGGATTTGTAAAGAAAAGTGTAATTACGTTTTTGCACTAACTTCTGTTAGCACAAAAAATCAGCTAAAGAAATAAATCTCAAAACTGATTCTGTCTCTCATGCTCTGTTTGTAGGATTCATCTCTTTGGCGTTGTTTTTACTTTAATTTTCAATCATCTTGCTTTTTTTTTTGTTATCTTGTCCCTTCCTTGAAGCTCATTGCTCAGCACAGCCATAAAATTATCAAGCTGAAGATGAAAACTGCTAAAACACCGAGCTTGATGTGCGTTACACCTTGGAACTGCACGAGTACATTACAAGCAGAGCATTTCCATGGCTCCCCTTCAGCATCACGGTCTCAGCTGCTCATATGGCATCCATCTGTGGTCTTTTGGCAGCAGCCTGGGCTGCTGCATGGGAGTTTTTGGAGTTCAGAGCTAACCTCATATCTGTCTTCCCATCGCTCTGGAAGTTATGAAAATTTTTCATGGCTGCCCTGAAGTGAGTCATTAAAATATTACAGAAGCAAGAGATTGAATTAATAATGCTGTGGGTTAATATTGGGAACGTAGGTTTGGGGGTTGGTGGGGTTTTTTTTAATAACAAAGCCAATATCTTTGATTTCTTTTCTTTAGCTGTGTGTTCTGTATGCGCAGATTATGGTGGATTTCCTACACGCAGATATAAAGGATGATTGATTATTGTTTGATTAATTTGATTTATGCTGCCTTGCCTTTAGAAAATGTAATAAAGACCATACACATGGTTGAATCAAGTACATAGATCTGTATCAACAAAATTTAAAACATTTAAAGGATCAAAAGTCTCACTGTTTCTTACTTAAGAAAGCACATTTAAATGAGGCTTTTCCTCCTTAAGCGGGAGTGTAAAAGTACAAAAGACTGGGTAGAAAAAAGTGAGTTTACAAAAGATAATCAGGATAAGATTAATATAATGAAAAAAACCTGTAACTGATAGAATTACGAGCAGAAATGCTTTTTTTAAAATAAAAAATTCTGTGATTTGTGCTGGGCTCACATTCTTGTTAGGCTTGTTGGGTTTCTGAATAATGCTTAAAAAAGTTGCCATCACTTCAGAGCAGACCAAGATGTTCCATTAGTATTTCTCCTCTGAATCTGAGAAGCAAAAATATTTGTGTGTCACAAAGACAATCCATTAGTTACTAGGGAAGATATTACATAGATGAACACATTTAAATTACCATTCTCCTCAAATAAATGGTGTCCAAGAGAGCAAAAAGAATTGGCTGAACTGATTTCTGGCTTGCTCAAGTCTGGTTTTAATGCTAAATCCATGGGAAGTTATGGAAGACTTGAAAATGTGCTACTGTTCTGTCAGCATGCAGTGGGTATCCTATCCCACTTGTTGGTGTTGAAATCTGAAGCTGCCTGTGCTGTAGTCAGTCTGGAATTAAACTAATAGGCAAGTCTGCTAAAATACTAAAGGGATTACAGAATGAAAATGTAATTCTGGCTGGTGAATTTCCTTTACAAAAAAAATCGCTCTGCAGGACAGGATCAAGGTTTACATCCCTATAGTTATTCACGTCCAAAGAAGAGAATGTCAAGATCACTTAGACTGACTTAAAAGTAAAGGAAAAGATTGTTAAGGAAATCTATGGATGAAGAATATCACAGTAGATGTTTTTGAGGTAGCATTTCAGAGGTTTCCGTATTCTACATGAAAGCTGGATTTAATTATTTCCCATGAAATGTCTGAGGATTTGAGACTCAGTGAAATAAGTAATGGCTGTGGTTCTTACATTTGTACTGCTGTTCAAGCCTAAAATAAATGTGGTACATATTTCATGTCTGCTGTAGATAGAAAGTCTCCAGGTACGTTTGCCCATGAAATCTGAGGACATCCCCGCAGGCTGTGTCCGTGAGGTATCACTGCTGTGTTTTCATGAGTTCAGAGAATAAAATGTCAGTCAATTCCCACAGTATTTTTTCGTATCTTGTATTACTCTTTGTCTTTATCCCACATTGCTTGGAAACTTAGAAGAATCTGCCATGTGAGTTCTGCATTTCATTCCCCCTTTTTGGTGAATTAGGTAAGGCAGGATGAAATCCAGGAATGAAAGCTGTATCAGAAACCAGAGATTTTCAGAAGTGCTGGGCAGTGGTGTGGCTCTTGACTCATATATCTGTTTTTAGGCTTATCATTTGCATATTGAAGAAATGTGGTATCACTTGGAGATGGAGAGCAAAAAAAAGTGTGTGAGTGCATTTTTCAAGTGGTGGAAATGGTTATTGTGAGGAAACCGGGCAGTTTCTTGATTTTTATAATAAAAGCGAGTTGAAAGACGTGATCTCTTCAAACCACGAAACACATGAGCAACCTAAGCAGAAAGAGTTGTTCAAAATTGGAGAAATATCTTAAAGTTTCTTTAGAGGAGCCCTGTTGAAAGCATGTGAAGGGAGTTTGTGCTTCTAGCTCTTGCCAGCAGTTTTCCATCTTGGAGAGATTTGAGCAAGGGTCGAAACTTTAGGCATTGGAAGTGAAATGAGTATGTTTCATGTCTTGGTACTTGCATTTAGTGGATGTTTTTTGAGAGTCGGAAAAGCAAATGATTGTTTTCTCCCAGTAGAGTTTTGATGGTGGCAGCTCTGTGAACGGGTGAGTTGTGTGGTTGTAAAGTTGTGTGAAACATCGTTTTATTTCTGAAGCGGTCTGTGCTTGTGTGGAAGTCAGAGATGGTAGTGAGAAGAGGAGGAAGCAAAGCAGGAAACTTCTGTGGGAAATAACATGTATTTGGTGAGATAGAGTGACATGGAGTCTTCAGCCTCCCTCTGGGGAAGATGGGGAGAAGGACTGGGTTAAGCTGGGCAGTACGAGCCTTCATTAAGGCAGAACAGCTGTAGCTTGACATTTTGGTGCTCTGAAATTGGGATTGGCCAAAGCTCATTTTGGATCCTTTCGGGTTTTGTGCGTTCGGAGTCCTGCGTCTCCTTTGGCCTGAGATCGTCAGTGCACGTACAGTATAAAGCTGAGAAAATAGTGCCTTGAACAAATGTGCTCTCCGTGTCATGTTCAAAACAAACAGGCAGTGTATTGCTGTGGCAACCAGACAATAAACAAGTGAAAAAAAATACAATCTCCCTTAAATTCGCAGTGTGCGAGCAGTTAGTTCATTTAACAAGATTATCTTCTGTAGTGTGTGTCACCACGTTGTAGCAACACTGAGTATTTGTATAACATGTCTGATGTTTCTCAGCCTGCCTTTTATCCATACAAGTTTATACTTCAATAAAGCTAAGAAATATTGTGTGAATATTTAGGATGATTGCATAATTAAAGAAAAACAGAGCACGAGGTTGGCTCTGATGGTCTTAGAAACCGAACAGAGAACGGTGTCTTGTTTCATTTCTGTTCATTTTTTCCTTCCAGACGTCACTCCAGGTTCACAAACAAGCAAACAAAAGGAGTTAAGCTTAGTCTTTAGCCCGTGCCTACGTACCTTAGCAGTGGATTTTGGAGCTGGTGTGAAGCCCGAGCTGGCAGGCAGCGAGGCAGCGCCGGTCC
Source organism: Acanthornis magna (assembly GCA_036785705.1). Taxonomy (NCBI): domain Eukaryota; kingdom Metazoa; phylum Chordata; class Aves; order Passeriformes; family Acanthizidae; genus Acanthornis; species Acanthornis magna. The sequence goes on along the minus strand of JAWUZG010000170.1, from coordinate 1,082,259 downwards.
AGGACAGGGTGGTTCCTGCTGGTTACTCACCCACTGGACAATATGCTGGAAAAGCTTGCAGCACTGCTCTTTTCACCAAGTGCCTGAGTTATGAAGGGCTTCTGTTCAGCCCTGGTTGCAGGCCATCATTTTTATATTGTGTCTCGTTTGTTTTTGGAAGCGCCTTTCAGAACTCGTGTTGGTGGGTTGCAGTTACTGTAGTGGTCTAGTGCACACTGCTTTGGAAATACTCTGTGCCAATATTTAAAATAATTTCCTCGGTATTTTTAAGTCTTCTAGCAAATCTTTAGACAGCTGAGACTGATCCATCTCCTCTTCTGAATCTGAAAAGCAAAAATATTTTTGTGTCACGAAGACAATCCATTAGTTACTATGGAAGATATTACATAGATGAGCGCATTTAAGTTTGTAACTTGTTGAATTTTATCACGGAATCAAGACTATTAGATCAATATAATTCCATGATAATATTGTTGGCACCTTGTTTTATAAAGTAAAAATTACGTTCACTTCTCAAAAGGAGACGTGAACATGTATGCACTTCTCTTTTTGTTCCTTCAAAAATGGCCACATAAATTGATTAAGAGATTGAATATAACTTTTCAACACTGGTTACAAATTTGCTTTATCCCGGCTATTTTCATTAACCTGCATAGGTCTGTTCCTGCTGATCTGCGTAATGAAGAGGGAAACGGTGTTGGAGTTTAATGTGAAAAAGTCAAACCCTCTTGGGTCATATCTGCAGCAGCTTTATTTATTCATAAATAAAACACAGCGACACCTGTGACAGCCCTGTGCTCTAGGTGTCAGGTGTGGTGTTTCCTCAGCACTCTCAGGCACAGGGAGGGATTTTTGGGGCTGTCCTGCACAGGGCCAGGAGCTGGACTTGGAAGGGACCCTTCAGGATCATCAAACTCAGGATATTCCATGATGCTCGTGCAGTGCCATATGTGGTAGCCCTCTTGAGCCCCTTGCTGTAAGTATGCAGTTAATTTCGGAGCATTTGGCCACTGAATTAATTAAAAAGTAGCCTCAACTCCGTACCCAGACCGTTTCCTCTCTCCTAACTTGTATGACAAGTGCACAATCCTAGGATGTCTGGGAAAGAGGTTTTATATAAAAATCTTGACGTAGTTGATCCAGATTGGAATTGCTTTAAGGCCTTGTCCTCCAGCTGTTTCAGTTGCAGGTTAGCAGTCTGATTGAATAAAAGTTCAGTCTTCCCTTGAAAGAAGTTTCTTTCAGCTCTGGTACTAAGGCTCATATAAACTTAGATTTTATTTCTTTCTTGGCTCGACTGAAGAACCACAGAGACAGGACTGTGCTCTGAGCCTCAGTGGGGCTGAAATGGGGTGTAACTGCTGAAACCTGGTTGCTGTGAATAAAAGATCCAATATGAACCGATTATAGTTCAGCTAGTTCTGAGTGAATAATGGAAGTATTATGTATTGACACCAATTTTAAAACAACAACCAAAAAAAACCTCAATATACAGAGCACCATTTTTGTAAGGAGAATCATCAAAATGATGGTTGAATATGGCTTTATAACAGAAATGGACATCCTCTGAGCTAACCTGAAGTGTGCTGGTTACGATTGAAAATTCAATGGTTTTTTTTACAGGTACCTGGAATTTTAGGTCAACAATTGTTTCACTATTCAGCCCTGCAAGGACAACAATCTCAGTAGCCATAGGGAAATGGGTGGATGAGCTCTGCAGAGAAAAATAACAGATGCCCTCTGAATAATTATGAGTCTGGATTTAAATAGGCTGAGGCTTCTTCCACAGCCCTACTGTGCAGGAGATAATTTCTCAGAAGAGTGATTCTGCCTCCTCAGGGAGGAGCTGACCCACTGGGAGGGGCAGAAAAAGCTGAGGGGAAAGTCTCAGCTGCATCATAAAAGTTCCACTTTTACAAATCCAATGATTCACTGTCGCTGCCTGGTGCCCTGAGTCACCGCAGGAGCGGGTGGTGACACGAGCCAGCCCCATAAAAGCCCATTAATTAGCTAATTGCTACTAAAAAGAAAGCTGTTAATAGCTCTCACTTTTCATTCAGCCCTACTAAATGCGGAGAATAATGCAAGCTGAGCGGTAATAATGAGGAAAAATTAATTAAAATTTTTTTTAACCGATGTTATTTACAAATTGGATTAAAGCTGCTGAGTGCCACCATATTGTGATGGAAAGGCAATTAATGGATTTAGGATGAGGTTTCTGATTTTGGTAACTGGATTATTATAGATGAAAAATAGGTTTCAGGCTATTCTGAGGACTGAGGGGATGATGTTAGCTTTGCTGGGCTAGCATAGGATTTTTGGTGTGGAAAATCATTCTGGAATTAAATGCTATAGAGAAAGAGAAAACTCTAAAAACCAATACCAGTTGTAGGGTTTAGCTTCCTTGAGTTTGTAGTCTATTTCCTGTATTTGTTGACCAAAGTATAACTTTTTATTATGCTGTATATTTTTTGTGTGGAGTTTCTGTGTATAACTGGCATTTAGACCCCTTTAGGTCATGTCTCAAAGAAAAAGAAGTATTGGTATGGGAAGCATCCAAACTAAACAATAATAGACAAGATTTGAAGGGGAAGTGGATACATTTTTACTGATTTTTTTTTCTTTTTAAAAATTATTGTTATTTGTTTATTTGAAGCCCACCTACCACAGTTGCCTGAGTAAGAATTTTTGCTTTCACTTAAGTTTTGGCAGTCCCCATGATGATGGATAGGGAAAGAAAGCTTAAAAATACACTTTTCAAGAACTCAAAAATACTGAGAACAATGTAAGAAAAAGTAAGACTTAATTAAACACTTTAATTGTTAAAAAAGTGTTTCCAAAAAGTTTTTCAAAAAAGTTTTAATTTTAATCCAATATTATGATTTTTGGATAATGAAAAATCGTTCTTTCAATTTTTTTGAATGGGTCATTAGTGTTGGAGTTCAGTGTGAAAAAAGCAAACAAGTATTTGTTCTTCCAGTGCCATTACTGACCCCTGCCTTCACCTTTTTCTCTGAATGACAACAATTTGAAATGCTTAAATGAGAAGGGATAGATCCTTAAGAAAAGAGGTTGAGGACTTCAGAGTCCAAACTGTGGAGAATGTGAGTAAAAGTTGGAGAAGTGCTCATTAGCACTGCCAAAGGCAAGAAAAAGTGGGTGTTGTGCTTTGTTAATATCCCTTTCCAGCAGAGGCTGTGATTGTCTAATCCGATTTTGTGTTATTGGAGGGAAATTTGAAGGCATGTGAATCCTGGGCCATCTGCTCTCGGGAGGTACTTGTTCAGGTAACTTTTAAATTAAATAATCATGATTTCCAAACCTCTGGAAAGGAAAGGGAATAAATAAGTGATTTGTCAGTCAGCTGTAAACTGAAAAAACTGTTCAGCTTCAGGTCAAAATGGAATTGCTCTTGTGTACTGTCACTTTTTTAATGCAAGTGTTAGAAAAGAACAAACAAAAGTTGGGAACAACACTTGTTTTTTACTGAAATTCCACTTCTCTGTTCACTTTTCTTGAAAACAGTGAGGTGGCAACAGTTCAATCTGAACAATGCTTTAAACAAGTAATCTGAGTTAAAACAAAGGCTTTCAACTTTGAAAACACTCATCTGTACTGATAAACGTGTGGGAAAAAGTGGTGTGAGGGAAATAGTCGGTGGCAAAAGTAGTTAAGTTTTGAAGGAAAGGAGAAAAGCAGTGGAATAGTGGAAAGAAAGAGGGAAGGCAAACATCTCATTTTTGTGTCTCACAGTTCACAGTGAAGGTGATTTGTAGCAAAAAAGGCACGGTGGAGCTCACACTTGCAGAAGGATATTTGAGTATTCTAATGCTTTGTGAGGCCTAAGGAATGGGTGAAAGATGAGAAGTTCCTCAGTGTTTTACCTGTCACGAGATAATTAAACTCATTGGAGTTGCGCTGAAATTTGTCCTTTGCTGTTGTCTGTTTTGGCTGAAGGCAGAGCTGGCAGCTCAGAATACAAGAGGAAAACGTTTTGGAAATAGGTGCTATGATGCTGGAAATGAAGTATTTCAACAGCCAGACAAAATGCATTTGTAATGCTCTGACATTTATTTCTGCTCAGTCACCTTGCCAGTTAACACCCTGATAGCTGAAACAGCGTGCAGGAAAACACGGTAACAACTGCAGTGTGTGACCAGACACCACTGCGATCACAAATTCAGGAAAGGAAAAACTAAACAGCGAAAAGCGACAATTTCCACGGACTAGGTGTGAACCTGTAGGCAGTGGTTCTGCTTCTCAGAGCATTGGCCAATACAGACACTGGAATATTCAAAGATGGCAAAAGGTAAAATGTACAGTGTTTTTCAAATTGGCATTTTTATTTTGGATTTCGTAGGATACACTGTAATCAAACTTCCAGTGTCCATCTTTCAAAATTCTCCTCATACTACTGATTTCCCCAATCTTTTAGCAAATACAGGCAGATGCATCGTTTTCCATCTGTTTCTTCACAGGCTTACTCTTCTGCTGGACAATGCGCATGTGAAAAGGGAAAACTGTTTGTTTTAAAAGAAACTGTCATGTTATGGTCAAACAAGAATAGAAATCCCGAGCTGGAGTGGAAAACCACCTGGATGCAATTAGAGATCACTACTATCTAGTCTTTTAAGTACTGCATAATTGCTGTTAAAATTCTCTTAAATTCAAAGGTTTTTTTGTTTTTTTTTTTTTTTGTTCTCCAGTAACAGAAAATATGAACAAATGCCTTTGTTAATGGAAAAGAAAAACAAAGGCAAAATGCTGAGTTTGCAGGGGTAGTTTGTGCTGTATTTAAAGGTACTGTAAGCTTACATGGAAGTTAAAAAGAGAGCCCGCAGGACTGTGAGTATTTGATGATAATTTAAGTTGTCTATGAATTGGAGTAGTACTTGAATAGTATTCCTTTATTTTCTGTCCATGGTAACCATGACAAATTAGCCCAAAACATTCACTGTCACTAGAGAACATAAATCTTTCTTTTCTAACATTTTGCTGTATGCAATTAAAATAAACAGTTTTGTTTCCTGTAAGCCCTTGTGAAATAGCCATTATGAATCAAACATTGAGAGTTTCACTCTCAGGCATGGAAGTCTCTGAACAATGTATATTTTGGTATGTATTGAACATTTTCTGTAAGCTCCCATAAATAAATCCAGGAAATGTTGGTCCCTTGAGTACTACCTTCATTAAATCTCGAGCAGCTGTTGTTGAACTTGCACCCAAACATATAATGGAGTCCTTGACATCAAAAACTCTTCACTGACTGGCATATTATTGTATGTCTTTGTAAACATGCGTTTGTTCTGAAAGAGGGCTGATTCTATCAAAGCTACAAACCGATACAGTGGAAAATGGAACTCTAAACTCATTATGCTCTGGAATATGATTAATACTAAACAAACATTAATTTGTTTGGTTGGTTGTATTTTGTTTGTTTGGGGTTTTTTTGTGGTTTTGTTTGCTTGTTTTTTTGTTTTTATTTGTTTTGTGGGGTTTTTTTTCTTTTTTGTTTGTTTGGTGGATTGTTTTATTTCAGTTGTTTGGGGTTTTTTGTTGTTTCGGGTTTTTTTGTTTTTTGTTTCTTTTTTTGTTGTTTTTGGTTTTTTGTTTGCCTTTTTGGGGGCTTGTGGGTTTTTTTCGGGGGGTTGTGTTATTTGGTTGGTTGGTTTTGGTTTTTTTTTGGTTTGTTTGTTTTTTTGGTTTTGGGATGAGAGGTGTTGTTGCCTCAGTATTCTACAAGAGAGAGAGTGACAGTGGACATTGCTATATTCATGTAGTTATAGTTCCACAGAAGTTACAAGATACCTTTCCTGAAATGACGGTGGTGCTATGACTGAAAATATTAATGCTAGAAAATGGTAATCCCCTTACATTCTTACAAGTTGAGCAGGGCCAAAATATGTTATGTTTCATCACTCTTGGGGATGAAATTGCTTTTCACTATTGATTGACTCACTTTAAAGTCATGGAATCAGGGAATGGTCTGGGTTGGAAAGGACAGTTAAAGCTCATCCAGTGCCACCCCTGCCATGGCAGGGACACCTCCCACTGTCCCAGGCTGCTCCAAGCCCCAATGTCCAGCCTGGCCTTGGACACTGCCAGGGATCCAGGGGCAGCCACAGCTGCTCTGGGCACCTGTGCCAGGGCCTGCCCACCCTCAAGGGAACAATTCCTTCCCAAGATCCCATCCAGCCCTGCCCTCTGCCATGGGAAGCCATTCCCTGTGTCCTGCCCCTCCATGCCTTGTCCCCAGTCCCTCTGCAGCTCTCCTGGAGCCCTTCAGGCCCTGCCAGGGGCTCTGAGCTCTCCCTGGAGCCTTCTCTTCTCCAGGTGAACACCCCCAGCTCTCCCAGCCTGGCTCCAGAGCAGCTCCAGCCCTGGTGCAGCTCTGTGGCCTCCTCTGGACTGTCTCCAGCAGCTCCATGTTTTTCTTGTGCTGATCTCTCCAGACCTCCAGAATCCATCCAACATCTGACTTCACCACAAACACTGCGTGGAAGGAGCCCTGTCTGTTCAGAACAGTGTGAACTGCTGTCGATTAACCAGTGAGATTCCACCTTTCAGCTCTCCAGGCATCGCCATATCCAGGTGTTGTTTCCAAAATCACAGTCTGAAATAGTACAAATACAATTTAGAATTGTAGAGGTAGAAAGTCTTCTTGTGAGCTGAGAAGTGTTTTTCAGTGAAAGTGGAACTGTAGAGCTGAAGTTCTCATGGTAGGAGGGATTGTTTCATGTACTTCTCCAGCACTGCAACTTCCCATATCTGTGCCAGAAAGTGGCTGCTTTCTGAACAAGTCAACCATCACAGTTGATTTGTGTTATTGTTTGTTTTACTTAGGGCTTATTTAAATATAATGTTGTATTTAAATGTGGCTCCCAATTTATCAAGGAGAAAAGTGAGAGGAGTCATCCTGTTTGGATTTCGCCTTTCAATTGCTATTTTTTCACTTGAGAACCAGTGGAAAGGAAAAGGAAGCTTGTGTATAAGACTTATGTTACTGGTTTAGAAAAAAGAAGCAATAATCATGGTATGATAGAGAACTCATCTCATTTTTATAAATAAATCCATCCTTAGCTACAATTAATGAACTGAAGTAGAGGAGCACTAACTATCCTGACCTCTTGCACAACGGGCTCCTCCCAGTGGGTTTTGAAATACAGTATTTGTTTTCATAGTAGTTAGGATTCCTCCTCGTTTTGACGTGAATTATCTTGCAGTTCTGCAGACAGCTATCTTTCCTCTTGGGAAGGGTATGACAAAAGTGTTTTGTTCTCCATTGACGAGAGCTGCCGCACTGTGTGGGGGGGTAAAAGAGAATAATGTCCCTAAAAACAGTTTTGCAATTGCACAGTTTTAGGTGCGGTTCTGTTATTTTTATCGAATGCTACCCTAAATTATTAATCCCCGAAACGTGTGAAGGTAAGGTATCAGTTAATTATTTTTACAGAAAACTTCCCTAAATAATTAATCTGTGAAACTGGTATGAAGGTAAGATACTAGCTAATTCCTCAGACTTTATTTAGATGAAAACAGAAGCCTGAATTCCTGGAGATATTTGTTATATTCTGTAATCTCTAGAGCCACAGAGGGTTTATTCCGTTGGTACTGTGTCTTCTTTCCTGTAAGAGGCTCCGTGCGTCTTGTTTGGATGTGACACGGGCTCATGACTGTGACTTTTGGGGTAACTACCTCTAACTTCAGGTTTAAGAAAGAGAAATAATGATTGCTGTGAGCTGGAGCTACTTAATTTTCTACACAGTCGATGATTCTATACACAGGAATGTTGGTTCTTGAGATACCTGGTAAGAATCTTGTCTCGCAAGATTCTCCTCAAATTTATTTCAAGAAAGCTGAAATAGCTTCATTTGCTCTTCTTTCTCTAGGCCCCTTGTGGTCTCCCAAATAAAATTGCTCAGATCTGTGAGATCACAACCTTTGTGTTAAGGGTGAAAACTTGGAGAGGCAGTGTCCATTTTGCACTTTTGTGTGGTTTCTAGTAACCTTTTAAAGACCCTTTCTCTGTTCCATGTGCTTTAGAAGTAGCTGATTTGTGGTTCTTCGTGCAGGCATTTGGTATTTTGGGTTAGTCCACTCGCTGGAAGTTGGGATGGTCAGATGGTGCACATCCTACACTTGTTTTCGAAGTTATACTTCTGGATTTTGAAGACCTAAGTATTTCCAATAGATTTTTAAAAGCTTAACATTGGAGGTTCCTTCATTTGCTATGGAAGGCTTTGTTTCAGGTAGATTTCAACACACAAGGGTGATGAAATTATTATCAGATCTCTTTTGCTTCTTGGAAATTTCATCTCCACAATCAGTTAGCATGGCATCATTTTTGTTTTGATTTCCAGCATATTTGAATTGTTACACTCCAGGAGATAAAAGCAAAATATAAGGACAATAAACATGCTGCTTTTGCAAATTTAATGTGCTCTGAGATAATTAATGTTAACAGGAATTTGGATAGCAGTTACCTATTTTATTTTGTTCCTTGGTACTATTTTCAAGCAACATTTGCTGTAATTACAATCATCACTTTCCAATGTCTCAGAGCAAGGGAAAAGAAATTATTTAGCCGTGTTGAGCATCCTTACTTAACATTTATTTATTTTTGTGATTGCTTAAATGTTAGCCAGCCAAAAAAATCCAGCAAGCTCTGAGCTTGGTCTGAGTGGTGTTCGCTACTAGAGACAGGATGCTAATCTTGCAAAACATGAAATAATATTCTTCAGTTTTCAAGTCAAGTGCAGGATAGGGATATCTCCCCTCCTTTTTTTTTTTTTTTTTTTTAAATGGATTCTTATACTTTGGGGTTTTGGCAGCAAAGAGCTGTTCCAGTGAGCTGTGCTGCTGCTCTGGTTCATCTCTGGCTCGTGTTTGTGTGGGCTGGTGCAGTCACTAACACAATTTTGCTTCCCAGCCTGGGCTGTTTCACGCTACCAGTGTCATTCCAGTTCAGCTACGTGGGGCTTGAAAGCACCACTTCCTCCGGCTTACATCTCAGGATAAATAATCACATCTCCTGTGTTTAAAACAGCTGTCCCAGAGTGTGGAATGGCTTCTTTTCAAAAGTCTCCTCCTATACATCCGTGTGTTTTGTGGGATTTGCTCAAAGGAGCCATTTCCTTGCACATGCCTAAAAAGATCCCTTGTTAACTCTGGTGGGAAGCAAGTTTAGTTTTGTAGTTTCAGAAATAGTGGTGGGTCTTCTCCATTTCCTCAGCCAGGGATGGTTTTAGATGTTATTTGGGGCCAGGTTTTTGCAGGTCTGTGGCTGAGCGTGCAGTGCAGGAGGCTGCTGAGAACCTCCGTGAAGTTATATTTAGCAGTGTGGAGATAATTGCTTGCCTGAGGGGAGCTCAGACCATGTAAGTACTTGCTCTGTCTCAGTCAAAAAAGAGCCTACATGGACATGTCAGGCCTGTTTACTCAGGACATGCCATTGTCTAACCGAGCAATGTCCCTTTGACAGTGAAACATTGATATAAACTAAATAAATTTATGAAATACAGATTTTTACTACTCTGTACTCAGAGCTCTATGAAGAGTGGTCTTCCAGTCAGGTATTCCATCACAGCTTAGTGGGCAGGGCTTTCCCAAGTCAACAAAACCAGGAGCCACCCTTGAAAATTGTTGAATTCTCAGTGGTTCTCCAAAGACACATCCCTTTAGATCTTACTTTGTCCATATTTTAGAATAGTGATTTTTTTAAATGCTGATAACTGATGGTTGCCATGTGACACTAAGACATTTTGTGCTTTAAAGGAAAAATGACCTCTCCATCTTCAGCTATTCCTTGTGTTTGCTGCTGTGTATCTTCTTTTCCACCTTGTTGCTGACTGAAATATACATATTTCTTGAGTTTTGCCTTTTTTATCACCTCAGCATATGCATTATTTTCTGATGGTTGGGGTTTCTTTTTTGTTAGTCTTTTGTTAATTTGTTTTCTTTGGTTGGGTTTGTTTTGCTTTGTGTGTTTTTTGGTGGGTTTTGTTGTTGGTGGGGTTTTTTGCTGGTTTTTTTTGTTTTGTTTGTTTGGTTGGCTTTGGTTTTTGTTTGTTTTTCTTGTTGTTCTTGGTTGTCTTTTCCTGTTGATCACGTTAAACAGCACTAGCTCAACCAGATTGTTCTTTAAGGTGACCCACTGCTAGTATTTTATAATTCTGTAGTAAATAAGATAAAAATATTACCGTATAGTATTATTACTACCCTAATAAGGGTAATACCCTAATAAGGTATTACCTTAGTATCCTATTAAAATAATATGGGTCCTTAAAAATCAAACAAGCACAAAGCAGAAACCAAAGCCAAGCAAAACCACAAAATCTCAACATTTTCTGGTTCATAAGAAAGTTTTTGTTCTACTACCACAGACTCTCCCTTTTGCTCTGGTTTGCTGTCAGGAAAAAATGAAGAAAATTAAATACAACAGACCTGAGCGATGATATTTTCCCTCCACTGAAATGATGAAATTAAATTCGGAGGTTCTTTTCCATGTTGAACCATTTCTCTGATTAGTGAAGCGTTCTGCTGTTGACCTCTGACAAATATCTGGGGCCATCCAGAGGGAGCCTGTCTCTGGGTTGGGAGACTGCAAAATAAAGAAGACTCCACTCTTTTCACTGGATTCCCTGGAAATTTTTTTCCTCTGTTGCGTTCTGCAAATGAAATGCCCCGATGTGGCTTTTTGGTGCCTCGTCTGAGCACCTCGTGTTGTAAAACATCGTCCCATGAAGTCTCCAGTTGTGCTCTATAGGATCCCAATTGTGAGAAAGAAATGCTTTCCTTCATCCAGGGTTGGCTTGGCTTAAGAAAACATTAATATTCTCTAAATACTTCGTAACGAAAACTTTTGAAAATGGTATGATGTGGAAAAAAAAGTAGATGTTTTGTTTGTGTTGCTAGCAACCAGTTTAGTCTAACTTTTTTATCTGTGAACCATATTTCTTTTGCAGATGAGAATTTATAAGATTTCAGGGAAAAATATTTTCTAATTGAATCCATTCCAGCTTTTGATCCGAGTAAAAATTTCCATTGTGAAAAGACGTATTATAATTACGTTCATTTTAAGCATTAGTTAAGGGATTTAAGATAAAGGATTTTTTTTGTCTTTTGATAGATTCAGGTGATTTGAATTTCCAGAAAACCTGTTTTTATTTGAACTGTTATTAGAACTTAGTGCAGGTTTTTTGAATGCAAAGCTTTTGATGCCTTTTATCATTATAATAGCCCATATAAAAAACTTCTTTGGTGGAATTGAATTTGTAGTGCCCACGAATGGATCTGACATAGAACTCGGTAATTACCTTGTGGATAAAGTGACATTTGATCACTCAGGAATGACCTGTGATCAGATAATTCTCTGAAATGGCCTTTACCTATGGAATAAAAATGCTGTATTTTCAGTATTCTTATATGATAGGACATGTATTTCTGAATTGAGTTACACGATGGCTCCTCCAGACTTTTTGGGGACAATGACCCCAAGGAGTTTGGGGCTCAAGATGTGCTGCTGCTCCTGCTGAGCCTGGAAATGGTTCGAGCTTGAGCTGCCCTGTTGTGTCACACCTCCATGTGAGATGGCTGTGCCTTGTAGGTCCTCGTTGGTGCCACTGCGGTCACCAACATTTCACTGCTGTTTAAGGGATTATTCTTGTGACGAAAGAAGGGGGAAAATGCATCCCTCAACCCACCTCCGACCAGGGGAGAATCTCTGTTAGCTTTAAAAATTTCTTTCCTCCTATTACTAAAGTGTGTACTCTAGAAAAAGTGTCGGTTGTCAAATTTCCACCTCTCTGACAGTGTTTTACCTGGAAATTCGGGCAAGTACTCCGTTATTTTTTACATTACTCCTGTCACTCTTATTTTTCTTAAAGCTTACTTAAAATAAAGAATATCTTAAGGGGTGGGGGAAATCTTTTCCTGATGTATAATTTGAACAGCAAGAATAGGGACATAACTGTAGGCAGAGAAAAATCAGTAATTTTTTTTCACCTGCATTGCATTCTTGAGCTTGAACTGGTGCTGATTTCTTTCTATGCAAAAATAAGAATTTGGGTTTTTTTTAGTTTGTTTCTTTAGACTCTTGGGTGGAAAGAAATGTGCTATTCACGTCTTGATAATTTATAGAAGTGTTTATGTCCTTCTCTGAACTCAGCACTGCTTGGAATTTTGGATTTACTGGAATTTTGTCATGTTCAGTACATACATCTCATGATGCATTGAGTATTTCCATGTTTGTGGGTGGGGCACAGCATACACAGATGTTCAGATTGTTCTAATTAGATGCACAATCTTCAATCTGTTGCTTTTTTTTGAATGGGATAGAATAACTCCATTCAATCAAGTTTTTATTAAGTAGTTGGGTGTTTGGATCTTGAAGCCTTCAGCACATGGCTGTCAACATCCTGAAGGGATTTTTTTTTTTCAAACAAAGGGTAAAATACCATCCTGAAAACAGTCAGTGGTTGTTCTAAATGAGTGCAGTGTTATTACTCACACTGGAAAATTGTTTGTAGTGCTTAGCTGGGAACACTTTTATATTTTGCCTCGGTCTAGGCATTATCTCATGCTTACTCACGTGGTTATACATTTACTTTCCAAAGAGAAAAAAAAAAAAAAAAAGGAGTCGTGTGCAATCCTGGAGCTGTTTACTGCCAGAATATTCGGGGGGAATCAGACCCAGATTACTGCAAAACGTTGGCACGTCAGCTCCAAGGGTGTATTCACCAAGCACTTTATAGTTTCCATTACTTCCCAAGCCTAAAGGTCAGTGTTTGAAGGGAAGTAGCTCCCAAGACGAGTTGTCTTCATATCTGACAGTTATTACTCCAGACACTTCAGTTGTGCTTTATTACAGTTTTTAAAGGAAAGCTGCAGTCTGGGCTTCACGTGTAGGAATAGGATCAGTTGACAGGTAGTATTAAAATACTCCCATTATGCAGCGCATAATGTGGTGGGGTTTTTTTAATCTTGGAAGTATTAATCATTTATATTTTGTTACCTTGGAACCTTTACTGACAGTAATATCACCAGCACTCCTGCAAGTCTTGCTTTTATTTTGGAGATTTTTGGCTGAAAGCACATTTATATGGGTCCACCTTTCATAATGTTTGTAGAAACTTCTCTGGAGGTTTCTAAAGGCTTGCATGGGGCTTTTTTTCAGTGTTTCATGTTCATGCTACGTATGCTTTGTGACTGTTCCGAAAAAGAGCCTCACTCTGCTCCTTTACACATTTGACTTAAATGGGTTTTTTTCTGGAGTAATTTTTCAGTTGGAAACCTGAACATAAATGAAGAATGTTTGAAGGAAAAAAAAAAAAAGAAAAGCAGGCAGATTAAATTAAAAATCCTTGGCAGGTATCCTCTCATACTTTTGGGAGACTCAAGCCTCAAACTCAAGGAAGTTGCTGTGTGATAAGTTTGTGTGCCAGTTGTTTTGTGGTAATGGCCCATGTTCTGTTCTTAGCCTCTAAGAAATAAGTTATGATTTAAGCTATCTCATAAGGCTTTCCCTCTGAAATCTAAATTAACACAGTTGTGAACTGTTCATGCATTTAAGCCCTCAGACCTGAATCCAGATGTTGTGTCTAGAGTCTATTGTATTATTGCCACACTATAAATTACATGAAAAACAAGGAAGAAAACAAGTTTAGATCTCCAAGTAAAGCTCATTTCCTAATTCATTTAGGGCAGGTTTTAAAAATAATAAAAAGTGCAAGTGTTTTACCCTGCTTCCTAAGGAAACAAAGCGTATGTGGTCATGCTGTGTGCCTCTGCTGACTGCCAGCCTCTTACCTCCTCCCCTTTCCCCCCAATAACTTCTGAAACTCCTGGACAATTTCAAACAGATTTGACAGGAGTAAAGGTCTCAAAGATATCAGGTTCCTACTAGTTTCATGGAAATAGGTGCCTGGATGGAGAAAAAGAGACCCTATTCATGTGCCTGCTTTGGAAAAAGCTGTGGAATGAGATCAACTGTATTATTAGACACTAGCAAATCCTCACGGGAGAGAGAAGTTATGAATGCATTAAATAAGGGAAAAGCTTTGACTGGATTTCTCACCTTTTTAGACATTAGGGGATCCAGCACAAGAGTCATAGCCATAGGAAACCAGCCTTCAGTAGTTCCATTGCTCACAGACCTGCTGCCTGCTCAGCGAGGTGGGAACGCATCTGATCCTGCCTGGAGCCACGGAATTAATGAGGGAAAAGATGAAAAAAATAAAGGTCCTTTAAGGCTGTCCTGCTTCAGTCCTCTTTGTTAGCTCACTTCAGAGGCAGAGGGGTAGCAGGGAGTTGAATGGACAGTATTGCCTGAAGTGTAGAAGGGAATGATAAAAGAGGGAGAAGCACTGAAGAGGATAAAGCATTGGGGTGCATGCATAAAATGCAAACCTGCCAGGTTTTGTGTGGTGCAAGAGTAATTTCATCCCCAATTCAACAAAATGCTTGATTTGTTTGTTCTTTACATAATCATGTTATCCGTATTTGTGAAATGATGAGGTATAGTTGCATGTTCCATGTTTGTTTTTCTAAAAAGTAACTTGTGCACCTGAGTTTTATAGATTTTTGCCTCTGGCTTTTTTACTCCAATTGTTTTTGTTTTTTTTTTTTTTTGTTTTTTTGTTTTTTTGGGTTTTTTTTTTGGTTTTTTTTTTTTTTGGGGGGTTTTTTTTTTTTTTTTTTTTTTGGTGATGTGAACCAATTTATCAGATTGCCATTGGGGGGAAAAAAGGTGGAAGAAAGACCAGATGTTACAGGTGCTGTGTATTACTGCCATGGCTCATTTTGGTATTCTAAAATACTACGTATATTTCTAATTTTAAGGGATTCACTAGCACAGGGGTCAAAAAAATTGGTGTGGAGGGGAAATCAGTGGCAGCTTTCTGTGACTTAGCACCTTGAGAGATGAGCATTTCTGAAACTTTATTCAGTTCATGCCTTTTTTGAAAATACATCTCACTTTTTGCAAAGATATGATTTGCGTCTTGCATATATGTGTATATATATGTTTAAAGTTAGAGGAAGTGCTCTCATGAGCAGGATTTTTTAGAGTAAGCCTGGGAAAATGGTTACAGAGCACTTTGAGGCAGTGGAATTGCAGCCTGGGTAGATCCTGACCAGACCATGCCACAGCTGTCAAAATTCAGTAGCTAAAGAGCCTTTCAGCATGGGTGGGATTAAGCTTCACAGAAGTAGCTGATTGTATAGATATGTGAAATATTATGTTTCTGAGAGATTAAACAAGGAAGTTCTGCAAAGGCTTTAAGGGAAGACGTGTAGATATAAGGCCATTAATGAAAGAAATCCATTCGTTTCTGGCTCAGTAGGTGTCTTTGGTACTCTAACCTATTTACATGGCTTTTTTTGGGGGGGAGGGTAATATTCAAGAATTATCTGATGTTCTTACTATTTTCATTTACCATTTTTTATCCCAAAACTATCTGAAGAACCGGGCCTCCTGAAATGTAGATAATCCCTGTATCCTGGTGATTGTTGCACTGGGCACATGTGACAGGGTTAAAGGAAAGAAGTGAAACATGCAAAGAGATTTATGTGACATTTGAAGGTTATCAATATTTAAGGTCTGTGTCTGTTTTCTGTGGATTTTCACTGTCTGCTTTTACATGGTATATGTTTGAAATTAAATGTACAGTCCTGGTCATTTGCAGTCAAGAAATTCAAGTTGAAATTGGGAGGAAGGTTGTGTGATATGAGGGGCAGAGAAACTAACATGTACATAGACAAAGCTACATGGAGCCTTAGTCCAACAGAAAAAACAGTGTCTGAGAGATGTATTTATCTATAAATTATGGAGTTTGAACATGACAGGGAGAGAAAAACACTGTAATCTAGGGAATAGAATGTGTCCTAGAACAAATAGATACACGCTGGGGGTATGTGTATGTGTGTTTAGGAGACAAATTAGGACAAAAATAACCCAGCTAGACTAACTGATGAAGAATCTCTTTTGAAAAGTTAAAATCCTTTGTGAATGGGTTTATGTGACACTGTTTCTGTGATTGCACAGAATTGCAGGTCCCAGGAAAATGATGCTAAGCTTTTGATAAAATATGATATCCCTCAAAGGAATCGTCATCTTCCTCTTTCCCAGAGCCGGGCGGTGGTGCACGTTAGCAGAAACAGGGACAGGAGACATAAACCCACAGTTCCCAGCGGGATGTGGTGGAAAGGTTTTTAACGATGAGGCCAATGAAGTATTGGGACAGGGTCTGGAGAGGTTGTGTGGTCTCTCAGTGCCTGGAGCTTTCCAGTTCCCGAGGGGAGGAAGCCCTGAGCAGCATGGCCTGACCAGGAGTGGAAAAGGGGTTGGGCTGGAGACCTCCAGAGCTCCTTCCCACTCAGTGACTCCATGAAGAGCTTTCGGGATCAGAGTCTGCTTCCAGTTCAGGCCATGCACAGCATAAAGCTTCGTGAGGGGTGGGAAGAGTAACCTGCAGATGCAGAGCCTTCTTTGTCCTTATTTCTACCAGTTTTCCCATCATCCAGGTATTCCAGCAAAAGGGAAACTTGATGCCTTCTGCAGTCCCTTCTTAATCTAAGAAAATACAGTGCCTTCTGCTGCAAACCTGATGGAGCAGTATCCCAGGAATATTGAGCACTGCATGCTGTGGTTGCCTTCACACCTGAATTAAAGCAAAGTAAATAAAATAAAATTTTCTGGGGATGTTCCCAGGCAGAGAGGCCCAGCTGGTGGGGAACACTCTTATCTCCATGCTCTTGAACTCTCTCCAGCCTCCATAAGAGAGTGGCTGCTTTCTGCTTTCACAGTGGCTCTTGGAAGTGGTCCATGGGATGTTCCAGCTCCTGTGATGTTCAGGTGTGTTTGGTGAGGGATGGGGACAGGGGTTAGTGTGTTCTGGAAGGTGATGATGCTCCCAATTTCTCCTTAATTCCCTCTGGAGATGTTGCCTCCTGGCATTACAATCCTTACGGGGCCCACAGTGCCATGAGTGTGTGGGGTTGAGGGTGTGAGAAACAGTGGAGCACTCTCCAAAAATATTTGGGAACTGCTCCCATACAAAATAGTGGAGCCAGAAGGAATTTAATTTCCAGTGGATGTGGAGCTAATAGGATGGCAATTTTGAAGGTTTCTGCAGCATGAGGTGAAAACCTGAGAGAAATATCAATCACTTACGTCAGCTGTTTTGCTCTAGAATAGATGTAATGCCTTCGTCAGGGGGGAGGTTTGTTGCAGGCGGGATTTCTGTGTTAAACTTGTTTTTTGGAGTTGGTGATCATATTTTTACACCGTCTGATGTAACCTGCCAGATTTCTTGGCCTCCATGGTGCTGTGTAATTTTTTCTAGCTTCCTAGAGTTTGCTGTTACAAAAGCAACTTCTGCTTTCACGTTGTCATCACTGTATTGTGCAAGTCTAGTGTACTCGTTTTATTACCACACCCAGGGATGTCATAGTTACTGCTGAATGATTTCCCTGGAGAGAATAGTGGCACAGCTTTAAAAAATCAGGACCACTCACTGATTGACTTAAGAAATAAAAATGGTATAATGCTTTCCAGACTCAAGCTCGTAACAATACTTTCTTTGTGTAAGTGTCAGCATCATTCATTTGTAGGTCATATTCTTTAACCCTGTACATGAATTTTCATTAACGTTTTTCTCTTTTAAATTCTTAGGTATTTTCATAGCGAGAGCTTGTTTTTATCTGAGTGTTGGTTCTACCTTATTGCAGAGTCTGTGTGCATGTGGAGTAGGAGAGGTAGCTGATATTTGACAGGGAGTCTGAGCCTGTCTGTCTTGCAAGAGCTCCAGCTCTCAGCTGAAGAAAGAAAGTTGCTGTGTTGCACATGTAAGGCACATCTTCCTTTTGTGCTAATTCCTCTGGAATTAAATTAATTCAAATTTAATTAGTTTTAATGAAGACATTCAGCAGTTCTGTCCTGAATGTTATGGCTAATCTTTGTAGTAAAGAATTTACTTTCAGTACCAGCAGAAAACTAGAGCATTGGTGGGTGACTTCAGGGTAGTTCATCTGTCCAGCTTTTAACACCTTCTCCAAGCAGGATTTTTCTAGGTGGCCACGGAGCTGGAAAGGAGGACTGGAACCCCTCTCGTATGAGAACAGGGTGAGAAAATTGGGGTGTTCATCCTGAAAAGGAATAGATTTTGTGGAGACCTCAGAGCACCTTCCAGTACATGAAGGGGCTGCAATGAAGGGACTCTGTGTTGGGAACTGGAGTGACAGGATAAAGGGGAATGGGTAGAAACTGAACAATGGGAAATTTAGGTGAGATACTAGAAAAAAATTGTTCCCTGGGAGGGTGGGCAGGCCCTGGCACAGGCGCCCAGAGCAGCTGTGGCTGCCCCTGGATCCCTGGCAGTGTCCAAGGCCAGGCTGGACATTGGGGCTTGGAGCAGCCTGGGACAGTGGGAGGTGTCCCTGCCATGGCAGGGGTGGCACTGGGTGGGCTTTAAGGTCCCTTCCAACCCTTAACATTCTCTGATTCTGTGATCCTGTGCTCAGAACGGGGCAGTGACAAAAGGATTTGTTGCTGTGTGGATCTGCAGGGCTTTCCTGCTCCAGCGCAGGGGTCACAGCTGCTTTCTCAGACTGCAGGTCTCCAAAAAGCCAGACAGGGACTGCACAGCTGCTCCGTGCTGGTGGGCTGCTCTGGAATTTATTTTTTCCCCCCCTCGAATTCTTCTTTAATATTCCCCTGGTGAGAGGATATTGCTTAGGCAATGCCTTGCAGGAGGCAGCATGTGTCTGCGAGGATGTAGGTGTTCCCCAGGGTGCTAGCACAGTCTGAAATGCTGTTTTAGGAGCAGAGCGCAGCCATCGCTGTGTCTCACTCAGGGGTTGCAAGGGTGGAGGCTGAGTGAGGAGAATTAGAGCCTCTAACAGGTTGTACAAGTCAACCTTGTACAATTAAAGCTCTGTCATTTAGTTCACATGCTGGGGATGTTTTCATGTCAAAATCAGACCTAGCTATCTGTAAGTGTGCTCTCTCTAAAAATTATTTTTTAATTAGTTTCCGAAACAGAGAAGGAAAAAGTGAAATACCGTGGGTTAGGATTTAATAGGAGAGAGAGACTCACAAACACCCCCCATATATATCTATAAATATATATAAATGTATACAAAAATACATACCTATAAATATATATATAAATACATATAAACACCCGTAAAAATCAATCTATCTATCTATCTATCTATCTATCTATCTATCTAATCTATCTATCTATCTATCTTTGTATCTATATGTACATATATAGGCTATACATTGCCAGGACAAAAAATGACAGAATCGATCTAATTTTTTTTTTCCCACCTTGTTGAAGTACAGAATTCCTTAAATATATTATGGGTAGAAAATACTGTTAGAAAAAATTGTTAGAATATTTTACTAATACAGAGAGAAATCATGACCAGCAAAGCAGATGTGATGAGAGTTTCCAGCATGAATTTTTTTTTTCTTACAGACGTAATGAAAAATTGTTGTTATTGGAAATTAACTCACTGCTAGTGTTTAGCTTCAGGTTCTGTGTCAGAAGAGAGGCATTGCTGTGTGCCTGGCTCCTCCTTTCAGTGCATAACCTCTGATAATTATTGCCTTAGATATGATAACTCTCATTTTTAGTGGAGTGTAGTAGTGCAAAGATTTTGTAGCAGATATGTATTATTTAATACAAAATTAAAATTCACTGTCTCTACACAATAAAGTAACTTTCAGTTTTTGAATCTTCTGTGAAAAATGTGTTGGCTCATTTTTTAATAACTGTTATTTTCTTATGTGAAATGCATCTACCTATAAGCAACTAGAATAATAATTATATGAGAAGTTTTTCAGTTATTGCTGAAGTATTTTGTGTCTTATGGTTGAGATCACTTCTTTCGTCATCTGTAGAAGACAAACAGTGGGCAGGGTGAGAGGTCAGGGGAAAATGACATTTTTGTCATAAGTTTCTAATTATTGTTTTTATTTCTTAAGCTCAAAATACAGGACTGGTGGATACATGGTGACTGTGATTTCTGATTAAGGGAGCACAACTTCCTAAATGCTTCTGTGTTCATCTTCCTGTGCCTTTAAAAAAGTAACAATTTGAAAAAAAAAAATAAATCCCAACGAACATTAAAACAGATATTGAAGGGCAGCAGTGTATCAGTCATAGTCAGTCTGTTGTCCCCTGGGACCTCTACCAGATCTGCTCCTTCTCTGTATAAATGAAGTGTTTAGTGCTTCAGTGTTTTACATAATGTTTTCTTGAATGATCTGAAAGGGGAAGTAGAAAGCACATTACTTACATCTGCAGATGATGCAGAGCCAGAGAGCTACAGCAGCTGTAAGGATGGTGAGAAATTTAAATTCATCTGGGGAGCAGCAATGTGCAGTAATTTACAAAGCTAACAAAAAAATTAAAATTCACCGTTACAAATTTACAAAATCACCTTGGAAACGTGATCCGAACCAAAGACATGTTGCTTGTCAAATTAGCTTAGTGAGGTGTTAATGATGTTTTCTTTCACTCCTGCAGTAAGCAAGAGCTGTTTATCTTGATATCCCACCCAGTTAACTGTTTGTTATGATACCCTGATCTTTAACCACTTCCACTGAATCTCCTTGTTTCCACTGTCTCCAGTGTCACTACTGTGGTTTTGGCGATGAAGGACGAATTACTGAACTGTTTCTTGGTTTAGTTGCAAGGAAAAGCTTAGCAGTGTGTGGGAAAAGTAATGCCTCCTTTTTAATGATATATTTTTTCCCCCACAACATTCGTTTTAATAGAATTCTGTCTGCAATTTACACGTCTGTCCCAAAATCAGAGCCCTTTAGATGTAAAATTGTGTTATTTTGTCATCTTCTCCTCTACCGGTTTGTTTTCCAGTTTGGGATGCCAGCGGGACTCCGGAGCAAAACTACCCTGAGATTTCTTTTTCCTTTGTGTTGTTTTACTCCTTCTTTGGGAACTCAGGGGACCTGTCTGCCTTTTTTTGGCTTATCACCCTCTCAGCGCCGGGCTCTTGGTGGGGCAAATGCCGCTCAGCTGTAATTTGCCTAGATAGCGCCGTTGCTATTGTTAGTGCCGATGTCTCTGTGTGTTAAATTGGCAGTGTGAAAAAATTCCATACTGGAGGAGAAGGGTTTGTGGTGCACTTTGTATAAAGTGGTGTGTGAAGGAGGCAGAGCAAAACCCCACAGGATGGTTTGGGATGGAAGGGACCTCAAAGCCCATCTCGTTCCCCTTCCTTCCAGGTCTGGGGACACCTTCCACTGTTCCTGATTGTCACATTGTTTTTGTTTTAATTAGGGATGTATCCTAACATTCTGTGTTTTCCTGGAGGTAACTGGACCATGTGCTCCCCACAACTATCCTAAATTAAGATTAGGTGACTGGGGGAGGAGGGAAGATGGAGAAGAACATTTGTTTTGCAGAAACCTTACTAATTTTTTTTTCTTTTTCAATTGATTTGTCAGCACCTGCTTAATAAATATAAGCCTCCTGGTGCTGGGCTTGCTTTGCTCACCTCCTAGAAATGGTCCACAGGTCTCAGTGTCTAACACAGAAAGCAGGACAGTGAAGTTTAATGTAAGAAAGTAGGTAATAGTCAATTGCTTTGCATGAAGACTGAATTAAAGGCTAAACTAAAGATTAACTGTCAGTGATGGTCTTCAGCACCTGCAAAAATGGTCACATTCTGTCTCTCTGTAGTAGTGTTGGGGTTATTTTTTTAATAATTGCCTTTGGAGTGTCTGCTGTGTGTTTGGCCTGATTTTGGTTGTGCAGTGGTACCAGGCTTGCAGAATAAATCTCTTGCTACTCACTTCAACCTGTTTTAGGATTATGCATATTTTATTCTTTTTGTGCAGTGAAAACTGTAATTTGTTTGTCGTGATTAAACATATTTGCCTGTACCGTATCTCAGTTGAATACAGTAAGGCATAAGACAAAAATGGTGTGCTCTCCTTGCTATTTCCTTCATGGTAAAAGATTGTGATGCTATTTATCTGTGCTACTGTGCCTCTCTATCTCTGTGAATTCTTTATCCAAATAGTGTGGTGGTGGCTTGCAAGTGATGAAAAACAGTTTCCTTTACACAAACGTCCATCCTTGTTAATGCTGTCAGACAGCAAGTGTGATATTCAGGGGGTGCACGCCAATCTGTGGGCTACTGATAATGTAATCTAATTTCCAAAAATAAATTAAAAGTATCTTTTCATCTGCAGCCATCAGATGTTCACCAGCTAAAGACAACAACGCATTAGAGGCAGCACATGTGGATTTGGTGGCTAATTGGAAATTAAACCTTTGGGTTTTCCACGTTTTCTGATAGACTGACCTTGCTGAAGAGAAGGTCACGATGGTATCGTGTGCTGTGGCAGAGACTTCCACAGATAAAAGGTCCAACTCAAAGGACTCTTACTTGTTTCAAACAATGCCTTGGAAAGCTTTGTGAGCAGTTTTTACCAGGCCTTTTTCAGCCAAACCTTATGCATGGTATTTGTGAAACTTGCTTTTAAAAATGTGTTGACAAACAACAGATTTTTTTTATTAATGTCCTTCATGTAATTTTCCATGCCCTCCCAAGTAAAATGGGGGGAAAAATTAATCGAACTGCATTTCTGATTTTAATACGTGAGGTGCCACAACGCAGAGTGAACTCTTCCCTAGCATGTGCCACTTACATTTATATATATTTTAAGATATTATAGCTGTGTATTCAAGTTGAAAAGGTAGGTAATACGTCTATTCATAGAAAAATAAAATTACGTCAATCTTTTTGATAATCGCAAGATGCAAGAGAGGACCCCTTCTCCTTCCATGCACCCCTCACCAACTCGATGTTTCTGCAGCAATTTCCAACCAGATCCAACTCAATTCAATGCCTCCTTTTTCCTGGAAGATCTGCTTCCGCTGCAGCTTAAGCTGGCCAAAGTCACAACTGTGTTTTCCAACTGTGTTTTCTGCTTTTCTCAAACCTGTTCCCTCAAGTCTTTGTCGAGTTAGGCAAGTGGTGTTGCCTCTGGATGCTCAGAAAACCCTTGGGCACCACAGGCAGGCCCTTCATTCCTGATTTGCCTTTTTTAAGATAACATGTGACCCTCTTCAAGCAGCCTCAAAATCCTTTTTCCTCTGTCTCAAACTCTGGTGTTGGACATTAATGTGTCTTCACCCGGCTTTGCATGGTCATAGCTTAGCTGCACTGGTTTGTACATACGGCTGAGCTATTCTTCCTTTAATGGGATAAAAACAACAGTTTTCTGTTGTTTCTCCCAGGCCAGGCAAAACAAATCTGTTCTGTCCTCTTGTATATCCTGTACAACATCCCCGTTGCTGCAGAAATACAGCAGTTCATTACAGATGCTTTAATCTCGCTGAATGGAGGAGGCTGCCCGTTTAATTGAAGGACTCCTTCTGTGATTAGGAACTTGCTGTCTGAGCCCTGGAGGTGACAGCTTGCTGGCTAGATTTTACATTTTAGCTGCATGAACCGCAGATTCCCAGGATGTGTGGGGCTGGAAGGTCCCTCTGGAGCTGTCCCAGCCCAGCCCCAGCGCAGGCAGGGTCCCCTGGAGCAGTGACACAGAGCGTGTCCAGCTGGGGCTTGCATGTCCCACACAGGGACACTCCACGCCCTCCCTGGGCAGCTGTCCCAGGGCTCTGCCCCTCCATGGAAAGAAGTTCTTCCTCCTGCTGGGCTGGAACTCGCTGGGCTTGGTTTGATGGCCACTGCTCCTCGTGCTGTCCCTGGCACCTCTGAGCAGAGTGTGGCCCATCCTCTGTGAGCCCTTGGAGATGTTGGTGTGGATCCATGGATCCCCTGCAGCCTTCCCTTCTGCAGCCTGGCCAGGCCCAGCTCCCGCAGGCTCTGCTCAGCGCAGAGATGCTCCAGACTCCTCCTCAACATTGTGGCCCTGTGGAAATAATTAGCATGTAGATTATTCCACATATTCCTCCCTTCGCCGTGTGACAAATTTATTATCTCCCTTTGCACTGGAGGGCTGTAAGGTATTTCTTGTGCTTATTAAATTTGTGTTCAAGTTTACTGGAACAAAGCCTTGGTGAAGTTTCTTGTGCAGTTGAAATAAGTCGTTCTCTCCTTGTGTCCCAGTTCAGACTTGGATCTGTGAAGCTGCAGGAAGTCCCAAGGCCAGCAGAGGTGGTCAAGGAACTCATTGGTTACTGCCTGGACAGCCTGGGAAAGCTGCAGGCCAAAACTGAGCGTCTGCAGAGAGAAAATGAAAGGCTTTTCAGCAACTGGAGCGACGTGGAGAAGAGGTGAGTTCCCAGGTGGATTCACGGGTGACACCTGAGAAACTCAGCAGCAGTGGACAGAAATTTTTGTGCACTTGAGAGGTGTTTTGAGCTCAGTTACCCACAGCCCATGTCATTGTGGATCTCCTCCCTTCAGCCAAAGATGCAACAGATACTAAAATTTTGCAATTAAAGCTGGTTTTAGCTTATGAATTAGAGAAAAGCCCAAACACCTCTTATCTGTAGACTTCCATGTCTTTAGGAAGCTTTTTTATTATTTCCTATAATTCTTAAGACTGGCGGTGTAAATTATTTACATTTCGGAGTGGGGAGTAAGTTGCTGTTTCTTTCATGTGTTTCCCTTGTTGAAGCAGCCGGGATTGAAAAATGAGTGCGGTATTATAGGAAAAAGTACCATTATTTTACAAGGGTTTTTTATAATTGCTGTTGCATTTATGATCCGAATTGTCTGTCATTCTGTAACGAAATAATCTATGCTTGTTTCAGTGAGCGTAAAACTTGTAGCACAGAGCAGTCAGAGATTTATCCTGCTTTTCTGTAGCTTTAACTGAAAAAACACACAATCTAGGAAGATTGATGAAAGAATGCAGCTAATTTGCGTTAATTTACCTTGAAAAAGAGAGCCAACTTTTGGGAGGAGTGAGTTTTGCTTCCCTCTCATTAAAATGAGTAACAGTTTCTCCTGACAGTCTCCCTGACAAGCAAAGGGCCTCCCTAAGTAGTGTTTTACTGCTTAACAGTGTAATTGAACAATAGTGCATTGTGTGACCCGTGTTCTGTACTGCATTACACGCTGATGTGTAAGAGGCATTAGGGCTTGTATCAATTTCCATGGTGGGGTGGCACTTTCACAGAGTAACCCCAAAGAAAAGGAGGAAAACCAAAAAAAAAAACCCCAAAAACCCCCCAAAGCAACAACAAAAAAACAGAAACCCCCTCCAAAAAACAAAAAAAACCCGTCCACAAATAAGAAAAAAAAGAAAAAAGAAAAAAAAAACAAATCACAGTTGCGTGACAGACTGCTCTCAAGAGCAGTGCAAGCTGGTGGCTTTCTTAAGCTATGTTTATAGTTTGAGTAGATGAAACATGGCTTTTCAAAATAAACACTGAAGGTTTTATGGTCACTAGTCTTTGGCCATGTCTGTTAAGTGCAGAATAAAAATAATTCAAAAATAATTTTTATTCAAGAAGTATTGGGCTTTTTGGTTTGTTTTGTGGGGGGGTTTTGGGGAGGAATTTTGTTTGTTTTTTTAAAATTTGGTTTGGATCAGTTTTTTTAAATTCTCTTTGCCACAACCCAGCCTACCCTGCTGTTTCCCTTCGCTGTTTTGGCTCCAAAAGCTGCGAGTTGCCCCGAGCTGAACAAAGCTATGCCTGTCTTTGTTCAGGAGGCAGGATTTCAGGATTTACATCCCGCATCACTCACGGTGCCGAGTGGTGAAACATCAAATGTGGAGCACGCGGTGTGGAGAATTGCGCTCCCGCCTCGCCCGCAGCCAGGGCACAGCACAGCCCTGCAGGTCCCTCTGCTCACAGCCTCGCTCCTCAGGACTTCTTTAGAATTAAAACATAGCAGGCAGGCTTCTGAGAGCTGCTGTTGTGCCTCTTAATCGTGGGGAACGGGGTGGAATAATTCAATCTTCCCATTGCCATCTCCCGTTTCTCATTTTCTTGACCATCATGGATTTTTGGGTGAGCACATGGGAGTGAGTTAGTGTGAGTGTGTGTGTGTGTGTGCGTGCACACCTCACAGATAGATGAGTTAAAATACCAGAATAACTGCTCTTCTCTTTATTTCATATAGAAAACTCAAGGCTGGCTACTTCCAGGCCAGGTTGGACAGGGCTGAGAGCACTCTGGGATGGTACAAAGTGTCCCTGCCCATGGCAGGGGTGGCACTGGATGGGCTTTAAGGCCCCTCCCAACCCAACCCAACCCAATCCAGTCTGTGATTCCATCATAATGGAGGTGGTAAATTTTAAGTAGTAATAACCTTTAGCAAAGCAATTCCTTGAACAAAAGAAATCAAATTTCCGGTTTGGGCACGGACGTGTATTTTGTTATCGGGTGCCTAAAATTTGTGTAGACAAGCCAAATTCAAAATAGCTGCTAATTTATGTGGTGGTCAGCTGCAGTCACAGTATATTTAAACCACAAGCAGATTATAAAAATGCAAGCTAGGTACTTTGGGCTTGAAACTGAGTCTTCAGCATTAGCTCATCAACATTCCATACCATTGCCAGTGCTGGGGGAAGGGTGAATCTGAAATGCAAGGGAGCAGTGCTGGGAGATCCAGGAATTATTTTCAAGTACTGGGAACAGGGAGGAATACCAGAGATGCTGAATTCTTTCTTTCATGGTGCTGGAGTGTGAAGGATGCCACTAATAATTAAATAAATGCCATTATGTTTCATAGCTCTGTGGAGCACATGTGATTGCTCTGTGTTGAGGCAGCACCTGAAATCTTGGTTTTTTAGTATTAATTTCTCAGTTTATTTTGAAGGCTCATAACTTGCAAATGCAGCATTCATGTGAAACTTTTGTGATATCCAATGCTATTACATTGAGTGTTTTGCCAAATTAATGCCTTTTTTATGTCTGGAGAATATATTTGGATATATAATTTTGAATAACTGGGGAGAAAAGAACAAAAAAAAAAGGTGTTCACGTAAATGAAAACAATCATATAAGACAAACCGATGGCATACTACTAATTGGTTTTGCCCAGAGGGAAGAGCTAATATTCTAATTCTAATATTCAGGATGCTAATTTTTTTCTCTAGAGATGGAAGAAATTGGCCAGTCTTGCAGTGGGTTTCTCTACTGTACTGCTCACAGTCCAGGCAGCATCAGCTTTACTTCACTGGAAGTTTCCATTTACGTGGGTTTTCATCAGGGGATGTCTTTGCAGCACTCAAGGGCCTCACTGAAGTTATCTGAAATGGCACTTTTTTGGCCAAGGCAGCTGCATTTCTCAATATTTGAGCCAGCCTCAACTGCTCCAACACAAACCAGAGCCTTGGCAAAGTAAAGGCAGAGAGTAACCACTTTCTCTGGGTTTTTTTTTGTGGGAGAGGGGATTATTCTGCAGGATTTGATACAGACAAGATTAGCATATTTTAGACAAAATCCTTTTTTCCCCCCATTTTTATGTATACAGACATAATTAGTATCAAGCATGTCCAGGCTCTTCTGGGCCCTGCATTAGGGTTTATAATTCTTTGTGAATTGTCTATTTGTTCCCCACTAAACAGTTAACTTCTCTTTTGTAGGTGGAAAGTCTCCTGGTAGTTGATTAGTACCTATGATCTTTCATTTAGGAATTATTGAACTGATCTATATGGTAATGATGTTCTGCTATTTGCATTTAAATTAGATGAATTATTTATCAACTATCAAGCATATCCCTAAAGCATTGCACAGTAGACTTAATACTTCATGAGATTTTTTTTTTTTGCTATTGTCTTGCTTCTTACATCATATACAGTTTTGATCTGTGAACAAAATAATTAGTATTTATGTAGGAAGTCTGTTGAAATCTCTTACCTTATAAATTAATATTTTTAAAGTCTGTTACATATCTGGATTTAATAGCATAATAAGCCTTCTAAACTCTTTTACAGCCTTGCACAGGCTGGTGAAAAAAATGTTTATAAATTATGACTATTCACTATGTTTACCGTGATCAGTAAGATTATCAAGATGTTTATTTGCTTCTTGTGTACACAGCTAATAAAATGTTTGTGGTTCAACTCAAGGACTGAAAGATTATGAAATATAAGAAGTAAATATAGAATTACGTGTGCCACAAACTTGTTGTGCTCATGTTTGCTTGTATTCCAGTTTTGCTTATGAGACTTTATACATCCATATTCTTAATTTATTACTTCCCTTGTGCTTCCTTTTATTGACATCCACCTACCCACAGGTGCATATTAATTTTTTTTAAAACCTGAAGAATATTTTACTCTGAAGATATGAAGCGCTTTTAAACAATTTTATATTTTGGATTTTTTTTCCTCTTCAAGTATATTTCACTTCAGTGTGTGGTCCAGATTTGAGACCTGTCAAGCTGAATCATATCTATTTATAATCTCATTATGTGTGTCCTGCTAAGGTATGCCCACTGTGGTGATTCAGCATTGAAAATAAAGAACACTTAACTATTTAAATTTTAGTTGTCTCAGATGGAGAGAACTTTTAGAACTTAACAAAAAAAAAAAAAAAAAAATAAAAGGCCTGAAGAGAAAGGTTCACATTTGGAAACTTCTCCCTTTTGGTTGCAAAGTTCATTGCACTTTTCTGTGGAAAAAAAAAGGCTTTTTCTGGCCTGTTTCAGACACAAGGTGCTGGACCAGTTGTGCGTGGTTTGGAATGGGGATTCCTGTAAGAGGAAGGTTGGACTCATGACAGAATTTTCTTCCAGGAAACAGAAGAATTGGTGTAACAGTTAATTTTGTACTGCAGGCTGGAAAAATGCGTGGAAGCTAAAGTGGAGCTGGAGGCAGACCTTTACAACCGATTTATTTTGGTGCTGAATGAAAAGAAGGCAAAGATAAGAAACTTGCAGAAGTTGTTGAGTGAAGCTAAAGAATCTGCAGTGGATGCCAAATGTGCAAGGTATTTCTGAATTTCCCTGGGTTTCTTGGTGTGGTACCTGGTGGATATTTGAGTTTAGTTTAGCTCAGTTTCCATTTCCTCGGCCCTGACAGTGAGTGACAGTTCTTGCTGGCTGAGTGCTGGGCAATCCAAACCAATCCTGAAAGTCATGGAAGAGGAGGATTCTTTCTGCCTCCACTCATTGCTGTAGCTGCTGTAGCCAAGAAAGGAGAGTTTGATGGATCTGTCCTGTTTTCTGCTGGGCTGCAGTTGATTTTCCAGTCAGTGTATATCCCTGCCCTTTCCATAGGTGGCAATTTTGTACACATTCTCCCTGAATTATCTAATTCCTCTGGGAAACAAAAATATCTCACTTTTCCCCCTTTTTTTAATGTTCTTTTAGGGATAGTATAGCTACTACTCAGATGGTTATAAAGAGAGAAAACGACTATGATGCCAGCACCGATGAGGAAAGTGAAAATTTAACACGGGCCTCGTTGCCATCAGGTAAGACAGAAAGCATTGTCTTCGTGTGATATCACAGACAGGCTTTATGTGAATAAACCTTAAGGAAGGCAAAATACTACCTGACAGATTGCTCTGTGACAAGCCAACCAGCAAGCCTTAAAAATACCTCTCCTGAAGCAGAGTACAATACTGGCATTTTCAAATTAGAGAGGGGAGGTTTAAAAGCATGTTGCACGAGTGAAGGCACTGTCATTTCTTGCAAAGTGACAAATTACACACTTTGCAGAGCTAATGACAGTCTAACAGTACCTGAACCATCAACAATTCCATTTTAAATTCTAGGAATCATGATGTGTGTGCCATGATTGATAAAGTGTAAAAGGTAGCTCCTGACAGTTTCAATAGTGTTTAAAAAGGGGAAAGAGAGGGGGTTTAACAGCTATAAAAAGACCGGTGTGCATAAATGGAATGAAAATGTATTTATAGCAGAATCCACTTTAATTTGTCAGAGAATTTTTGGCCTTGTGAAGATGCTCATGAAACTTAATCTGACAAATTCTTCCAGAACGAGAGCCTTGTAAAGTGTGTGGGATGCAGTGATGGCCCATGATACAGCACAAGATATTTAACTGTGAATCAGAATTTTGGCATATTTGTGATAAACTAATGGGAATACATGGGGCAAATGCAATCAAAGTTTCAAAACTGCATTGACAGTTGTTATATGGTTGGATATGTGTGTAGATATATACATGTATGTCTATATGGATATATGAATATATGTATAAATATATATATGTAAGCTTCCCTTCAGGTCTGCAAAGTTTGCTCTGGGTTCTCTCACTGGAGCTTTTTATTTCCACCGTAGGTAAAAGTAATCCAGACCACACTGTGCTCCCGTAAAACAGCAATTTTCTGTGCACATTGGGAACCAGAAGTGTCCAAGACCCTGTTGCAAGTGGCAAACAGCTTTGTCACTCGCGGGCCTCTTTGCTGAGGAATTTCTGGTTTTGTATAAAGTAGGCAGAGCGAGAGGAGGAAATTGTGATCATGGAAAGAAATAATTTAATGTTGCACTGTGCTCTCCAGAAATCTTTGCTTTCAGGAGGTAACTGTTCAGTTCACATAACGTGATGAGAAATACTTTGTTTTGTGAAAAGGCAGGGAAAAGTGGAAGGTGTGGAGTCTTCTTCTAAGTTCAGTGGGGCTGAACTAGGTCAGTGAGAGTTTTGAGACAGATATGTCTATTTAATAATGAAAACAGCACCCACTGCCCTGCTCAAGCAATCATGAGGGACGGGACTCATCAGTGTTACAGGAAAATGCATGTTTTTATTTGAGTTGCAAACAAAAAATGTGCTTTCTTTAGCCTTTGAGGGGTACAGTCCTCAGGGTTTTGGTCCAGACTGGAGAGTTGAGCTGCAAAATTTCTGGATAAATGAACACTATAAATTTACTCATTTCGGTAATGAATTTGAGTTTTTCAAGGCTGTGGCACATTTGAGCCCTCACAATAAGTGTCCCTGAGGTCAGCTGGTGCTCTTCTTGTGTATACTCC
This sequence comes from Acanthornis magna, assembly GCA_036785705.1. NCBI lineage: Eukaryota > Metazoa > Chordata > Aves > Passeriformes > Acanthizidae > Acanthornis > Acanthornis magna. The sequence continues at coordinate 1,051,359 of JAWUZG010000170.1, read as the reverse complement.
TTTGTCTTTCACTGAACAATAGGAAAGAACAGGTAGGTGCTGAATATCTGAAGTCTGGCCCAGAATTTTCACACTCAAGGAGAGGCTGACCGTGTCTTTGTGGAGAAAATAGTGATTCAGAGACGAGTGGAATGAGTGGATAATGAAGCTCAGGGAAGCATCAAGGACTGTAAAACATAAAAGATAATATAGATAAGGTATGGGGTTTTTTTCTGTTTATCTTAGTTTTCCTGTCTCTTACTCCTTCGTTGTATTTCTTTTCCATTTGGACTTGAAATGTCACTGCAGGAGTCAATGAGAATTAGAAGATCATTGAGGTAATTTTAGTAGATATTGGTGAAACCCTCAATTGAGAGAGAAGATCATAATTTAAAAACTTATTTGAAGGAAAATGAAGGCAGGTGTGTGCATGCATACATGTGCATGTCCAAATAATTAAAATTAATTGAAAGAGCAGCAGTGCTCAGCAGGTGATTTTGTTTCTTTTGGTAGGGGAAAATGTGGGGTGGTTCCACCACAACATAATTGTGTTCTAATAACTCGTGGGGATGTGACACAGAAGCTGTGAAATCCAGACATTACAAAATTAGAAAAAAACTCAGGATTTGTTGAACTTCAGAGGTAAAAACTCTGTCCAAAGGTTTTTCTCAGCCACCAATAATTGTTTTTCTCCCTGAATTTTTGGGGCACTGAGAATATTACAGTGGATTTGGAATAAAAACCTGTTGATATGTATTAAAAGAAAATTGAGTGATTGTTATCAGTCTGGTGTTGATGCAATGCAAGTGTTGTAACAAGACCCAATGAAGAAAAATATTAAGAAAATGAGTAAGAATGACTGAGTGCAGTCTTTGTAAAGGGGCAGAAACTGGAACCTGAAAGTTTACCTAATTTTATTTTTTTTTTGCATTTCCAGTACTATTTGTAGATATGATTTATGGTTTGCTTTTTGACAGCAGTTTGTGCTTCATAGCTTAAAGCAAAGATCAACTTAAACATGGTTGTTTTTGTCTTGCACTGGTGTAGTTAATGCTTCATATTGTAAAAGAACAAATTAAAATTGAATTAGTTAATATTTTAAAGCACTCAGAAAAACAACTGATGAGAAGTACACCTTTTAGAAATAGTACAACATTTATAAATAATAATTTATAAATAATACTGTATGTGATTCTCCACAAGAGCTTTGCCCGTCATGCCATGAGCATGGGGCGAATTTATTTGAAATATTGTTTAGGGCTGTGAGTGTGAGGTTGAGAGAGGCACAGAACTCCAGCTCTCACTGCAGTTTAATAAATTCTGAAGCAGCAGCTACAGATGATGTGTGAGGTCCTTGAAATGCCTCTGAGCTCCTGCTTGAGAGAGGAAGGAAGAGATGAAGGAAATCCTCCTCCTGTTAAGCACTTCTTCGAGGATGGTGTGTCAGGAATGTTTCTTGGGAGCAGGACGAGGTTGGTTTTGGTTTGTCTTGTGGTTTTGCTCAGGGGTTGGTGAGATTCTGTCTGAGGCACCGAACCCAGGTGTGGTTGTTGTTTTCTCTGCTGGTGCTTCAACATTTTCACCCTCTGGAGCAGATGTGGAAATATCACAGAGAGGTATGGAGTGCGATAAGGCTCTTCATGTGCTGGTGTCAGCTGGACCCAAATTTTCTTTAAGGGAAAGAAGCCAAACCAAAAACCCCAGAAACTGCCAGACTGCGTTCCCCTTGTCCCACCAGAGCGCCCGGCTGACTCAGCATGATGCCACCACACGGATTCAAGATGTTTCTGTCATTTTCGGATGCAGAAACACTTACTCTGGTTAAGGACAACCCAGCTGTTACTGATTCCTCCTTCTTGCCCTCTGTGCTGAATTTTACTGGGTTTGTTTACTCCAGTTATTGAGCCCTTCCTCCTTCTAGGGATCCTGAAATGACAAGATCAGACCAATAAAACATCACTTGGTATCGTGGTTGGCAATCATGTCTTTGTCCTGCAAATCTGACGTTTATTAACTGAAAAATGCTTTAGTGGTCCATATGTCAGGAGGCTTTTAAAGCACGAGTAAGGATAGGATAGATGTTCCCCATCTCTTTTGTCTCCAAAGGTAGATGGAGGGTGAGAGTTTACTCTTCGCAGTGCTTGGACAGTGACCTGCAAAGGGAATGTTATTCCTCCTCCCAGGTACAAAACTGCAGGGAAAGATTTAATTACTGCAATCCGTAGTAGATATGAAGGATAACATAGCAGGTGGGATGTGAGCAATAGAAGAAATTACTTCATGATTTATTATTGTTATTTTCAGTTATAAATGCTGTTACATGTGTCTGCCTCTGGACAAAACAAGGCTGCTGTGCATCAATTTACAGTCAGCTTGCATCCTCTCTATTTTATTTTCTCTTGTCCCTAAATTCTTTAGTTATATTTCACATTATAATTGGTAGAAGTTACCTCTCCTTAGGGTAAGGAAGGATCTCCTGATCTGCCCCGTTGGATCAAATAAAATTTTATGATCTGTGTTTCTTGCCGAGGTGTGTGGAAATATTCCGTATCTCCCCAGACATTCAGCGTTCACACTTCTCTGCATGTTTGATGACGAGGACAGGTTCGGAATTGGTTGTAATAAACTCTCTGCAGAGCTCACGGTAAATAAGAGCAAGCACTTTGCCATCTCCCACTGCCTCACGATGCAAATGCTCTCACCCCCTCCATTCGAGCTCCTGCCTTGGGGATTGCATGTTGTGCCCTCAGGAGCCTGTGGCCCTTTAAATTTAATTAGCTCTCCTGTGTAGTGCAATCCACCGATGGCTTGATGCTGCTGGTTAATAAGCTTTGATCAAAGTTAATAATAATAAAAAAAAGCCTGTTGTAACACCACCCGGCTGTGCCGCGCAGTTAAAGTTCCATCTGTGAAGGCTTCTCTTTAAAAGTCTGTTTTTAAGGAGTTTTAGTACTTAACCATTTTAATTCACCTCAGGCTTTTTTTTTCTTTTTTTTTTTTTTTTTTTGTCAAGCTGTAATTGAAAATGGTTCATCCCAAGGAATAATCTCATTTCCCTTTCCCTTAAAGCTGTAGAGACCTTTTTTTTCTTCCCCCTGAAACTTGATACTGATTTTTTTTCCCTCACAACCTGATAGTTTCATGCCTCTAAAATACTTGTGGTTGCCAAACTGGTTTCCCTCCGTGTTATACCAGGTGCCATGCTGAAAATACATTTACAGTACAAGTATCAATATGTTCCATGCCCCTTTAAAAATCCTGTTGTGAGTATTGCACTAAGAGGGATTTACAACAGATTACTTTGACATTTTACTATGGAAATCATCAATATTGCTTATACCTCTACATACACCTTTTTACTGTTCCTGCTTCAGCATATAAAGTGATGCAGCTGAATGTGATTGCCTCTGAATGATTCATTATTCGGTGAAATTATATAAGTGACAGAGTGAGATTTATGCTTTGCTAAGACTGTTGAAAGTTTGGTGATTGATCAAAAAATTAGAGTACCTCATGATCACATTGCAAGGTTAGGTGCAACAGCATTGGCTAAAATAAAATATAAAAATGTTTGTTGTTGTATTATCTACATACTACTAAATGTTACACATGAAAGAACTTTGGTGAGTTGTAAACCTTGGTGAGTTGTAAAATCTTTTCAAGTGTAATTTAATTTCTACATAGATCATCAAATTAACTGTCCTTATTGTATTTAAGTTAAATCATAAGACCCTTATTTTAGAATCATTTTCAGACCAAGCTGATAATTCCAAGCTTGATGAACACCCATGAATACTGTGTTGGGTTTAGTTCCTCCACTTAAAAACAAAGGTAATTTAAACAGTTCAGCAATGTGCATTCTGAACAGAGGTGGAATGATTTCATTTTTGGAGGGTGGAGGGGTGTTAACATATTCATGGAGAGGAGAATAAATAACATAAAGTTCCAGTTCTTAAATAAATAAATCAAAATTAAATCCATTAATAAAGGAGTACCTTTGTAAGTATTATCTCCTTCCATAAGTAGACAGGTTTCCCAACCCTATTTTGACACCTGTTTGTAGAGAATTTCACTCCTCAGTTGTGAAACTGTGACGTTGGTGGTGCTGGAGCTATGCCTCCACAGCTCTGCTCTGCTCTGCTCCCATCCATGGCTGAAGAGTCACTGCTTATCAGAGAGAGGAAACTCCTGCCAGGAGCAATCCCCATCCCAGGGCTTTTGTTTGTCCTGGGGCATTTAATCCATGGTCCCTGTGTTTGTTTGGCACGCAGGATAGTCATCTTTTTGGGATTTGTTGCAATTAAAAGACCTGGCAGGTATTACTGTTCTTACATCAAAACATTCTTCAATGCTTGTGTTACAGAGCATAGGAACGACTGAATTCAGTGCACAATGAAATGCAAGTCTGCCAAGGAAAGCTGTGTCACACAATTTCATTTTGGACTTTATCCTCTCAATTATCCCAGGCTGCTCCAAGCCCCAATGTCCAGCCTGGCCTTGGACACTGCCAGGGATCCAGGGGCAGCCACAGCTGCTCTGGGAATTCCATCCCAGGGCCTGCCCACCCTCCCAGGGAACAATTCCTAATTCCCAAGATCCCATCCAGCCCTGCCCTGTGGCAGTTGTAAAACAGAGAGGAAGAAAGAGCATCAATAATGTTTAAGTATATTTAATGATATACTGAAAACACGATCATTCACATGCAAATAACACAGTGTATTTGCATTCCCTTCCCTCTTGAAAATATTTCTGTGCTTTAGAAGGGCTGACATTTGGTTTAGCACTGTTGGCTCTTGGAGAAGGATCCTTCCATCAAAGAGAAGCATTGGTTCTTAAGGGAAAAGGTTCCTAAAAGGGCAGTGATCCTGAACACAGGGGTAAAAGCCTTTATTTTCAGCTGGGGAATGGGCTGCCTATCAGTGCCAGCCCTCAAAGCCTGGATCCTGCAGCTTCTGGCAGACACATTTGAGCAAAGTCTGCCGAAACCTGTGTCAGTTCCACAGTTTAAAACAGCTCTTGTGATGCTGAGTGCTTGGTGCTGCCTTCCTAAACTCCACGTTTCCTGTGGGGAGTCAGGAGGGGCAGTTCCCAGTGCTGCTCACACACACACACACACATCTCTATTTTTTATTTGGAGAGCGGCTCTCCCTGGAAGGGCATTTGCTCCGGCCACCTGTGCAACACTGCCTGCCGCAATTATCTTAATTACTTCCCAGCTGCATTACAATGTCTCATCCCAGCAAACAGCCTATCTTGATTAGAAGCTGGGTTGCTCAAGATTGCACTAAGCCCTGTGGTTGTTGCCTTGATTTATTACTTTTCCAGGTTAAAGCATGCATCCTTGTTTTTGACTGGGAGTTTTCTCAGCCAAGCCTCCCCCCCGTGGGTCTGGTGGGCTTTGCTGGATTTGAGAGTTGGTTTCCCTGTTTGGCTTTGCTGCCTGTAGCCCTTTTTTTGTGTCTTCAAGCCCACCGAATGCTTGATGGAAAACAGGTTTTGCACCTTAGGAATTGTCAAAATCATCACACTATCTAAAACAGGAATAGAAAAATGTTTTATTTTAATCCTTTAAAACACCTTTGATTAAGAAGAAGGAAATCTCTTAGCTCCATCTAAAAGTCATGAATGTAATACTCCCATAAACTTATTTCTCTCTTTCTCTTTCTCTTTCTATTTCTCTTTCTCTTTCTCTCTTTCTTTCTCTTTCTCTTCTCCTTATCTTATTGGATATTTTTGGTATTTATGCCCATCCCCAGTAAAAGGTACTGTTATATATACTGTTATATACTGTGTGTATATATTTTTTTATATATATATATGTATATATATAAAAAATAAAAAGTACTTTTATAAAGTCACCTTTCTATGTGTCATTTAGCTTTTACTCTTTAAGTGGCACATAGATCAATCTAAAAGACACTGACGGTGAGGTGATAAACTGTACTAGAAAAACTTGCTCCCCTAAATGATAGCACTAACTGATACACAAATTCCACATAAATCATTTGGCACATTGCCAGACTTCCTGGAAAGCATGAGATTTTTTTTTATCACTCACTATACTGTAAGGCTGAGAAATTCCTTTTCATCTTTAGGATGAAAGGCTCTTCCCAAGGACCCTTTTCCTCCATATCCATGACGCTGCATACGTCAGATATGCGAGTTTCATGCAGAATCTCAGAAATCTGTGAAACTTAGAGGGGAAGAAATGGCTTTAAAATAATCCTGAGTCAATAGGCAAATGACATCTGTAGTTATTAGTCCAGATTTTGTTGTGCATTTTGCTGTGTTCTGCTTGGTTTTGAAGGTTAACGTGAGCTTGTTGGTTTCTGTACAGGTGATCTCATAAAGGAGCGCTCAGTCACCAAGCCTCTGTTCAGATCAGTCATGAAGTTACACACTCTAAAGAACAGCTTTCCCTCGTGTGATCTGATAGAGGGGAGCTGTTTTCCAAACTGGAGCTGTCAGAAGCATTTTATTAGGTTTTTTTTTTACTTACTGTAGAAATTAAAAGTAATAAAAGATATAATGCCAAATCAAAAGTATCATAAACTCTGACTTCTGCTTTTTTAAAATTGGGTGGAGACCAGAGCCCAACATATCTGAAGCAGAGAGTGTGTATTTCCTCATACATACAAACAACTAATGGATTTACATTTTTTGATATCTGATTACTTTTACTCTGTTGGGACACACAGAACCTTAACCCTCTGGAGAAACCAAAATTCATTAGGTTTGAGCTTTACATTTATATTTAGGAAAACAGGTGCAAAACCCACTCTGTGCATTCTGAGTATGACCCTCCTCTCTTAGAAACGAAAGATCTAGCTTTTGTTTAAAAAAGGTAGATTTAAATAAAATTATGCTCACAGATGGATTAATCTTCTGCAGTTTTCATCTGCATTTCACAAGTCCTTACATAGTGACAGCTTTGCTCCTGTTCCTGTGAGTTAATAGGTGTGATTGTGATCACCTGGGACCAATCACACTGAAATCATTGGGCCCTCTTTTATTTTCTTCCCAAATTCATACCCAGTAATTCACTTTTCTCAAGAAGATATCCCTGTAGTCAAGCTGCAAACCTTTTCTTTCCTTGTAGCTTATGAAAATGTCATTATTATCTCATTTATAACTCATTACCAATTCTGTCAGTGTGTAAAAAGGCACAGTATCACTCTTCATACAAACAGAAATTTGGATGCTCTGTGAACAGTTCAGAACATATTGTTCTAGAAATTTGGACATCTAAATATAATTTAAAATGGGTGACCATTTTTAATTGTCTTTTTTAAAGTAATGCGGAGTAAAATATAGAATTTGTTGTGTAGATAGCAATTATGTCAGATTTCAGCATAATTAAAATTTTTAAAAGAATACATTAACATTCATTTGTATGTACCAGTATTTTGGAATAGATTAAGAATATAATAAAAATTTAAAACTGACATTTATTCCATAATAGTTTTTCTTAGCCTCTCTTAGCCAAGTAACTGTCTCAGTCATTTGAAATCCACAATCAATATAAATTAGTCTTCAGTGTTGATGTTCATGGCAGAAAATCAGTTTACTATGTCTGTTTTAAATGAGTCCCACTTCCCTGCCAGGCCATTCCTTTGTTTAGTTTGAGAAGAGAGTTTGTTTCTTATTTAATAAAGATATTAAACTTCCTCAGCACAAAAGTGAATAAACTGAGGTATTTACCTCTTTGGTAACTGTGCTGATAGCTAAAAATCTCAGTTTTCCGTTATTTAATTGCTTAATTCATCAATACCTGGGAAAATTATTGGATGTAACCAGTTCAAGCAAGACCAAAAGCATTTTTGTCTCTGTAATGAACGTATTTGTTTCAATTGGAGAAACAATCTCAATTTCAGGACCACACCTTTGGGCAGGGCTGTGGCTCAGCTCTGCTCTGCTCCAGCAGCTGATATTTGGATTTCCAGGTGTGCTTACCTGGCTGCAATATTGCTCCTGCTTACACAGCCCCCAGATTTCCTCTGCTGATCCTACAAGTGTCTCCAATTCCACACAGGAAAAGCAGAGCTTGTGTGGGATTAGCCATACCGTGAGCTGTTGTCACAGCTCTTTAATCTACAGCCAGGTGTTGGCTTCTCACAAGGATACTCATTACCTGGGTCAGGGCAGGAGTATCTGATTGCCAGCAATTTCCTTGAGGCCTTCCCTGGTTAACCTGTCTGTAATCCCCAGGGGCTCTTTTTGGGGGTGATGTTGGCATTCTGGCACTCTCCACTGGGTTATTTGAATTTCGTCCCACTGTCTCCACGTGCTGTGAATGCACCTCACCTGCTGAAAATTGGGAAAAAAAAAAAAAAAAAAAAAAAAGGATAATTTTAAAATTTTAAAATTTTAAAATACAAAATAAAGCTGTTGTGTACCCCCTGCTTGATTGTTTACTTCATTACACCTCAACAAATATTAACTTCCCTAGTTAAGCATGACATTTGTTCTGCTTTAGGAGCAGTATCATTAACTAAACGGCTCACTGGTAGCTCATCGCTCCTGCGGGAAGCATCACAACATTTTGGGTGCAGTCTTTGAATTCTACCGAGACTTTGAGAATCTTGATGAGGGTGAAATGGTCTTGCTTTGTTGGTTTCAGGTTTTGTTTTGTTTGCTTTGCTCAAGAGGTGAGGAGAAGAAAGCAAAGAGCGGTCACTCCTGTGAAGTTGCCCTGTGGCCCAGGGGACAGGGAAGGAATAGGTGATGAGATTTGGGACACATCTCTGAGAAGTGACACAGTGGCTTCTTGCATCATTGATCAGCGTGTGAGTGAGTGGAATGTGAATGAAACCGAAATGTGTGTCTTTGTGTTGGAAACAGCTTTACCTGACAGAGCTCCTAACAGCTGCATGGGGTGTGGTAAGAGCTCCACAGGCAACCTTGGGAAAATCTGGTGGAAATGCTGTTTTTCCAAAGCAGTTGGATGCTGTGAACCCCTGAATTTCCCTTGTTAGGCAGAACAGTTTGTTCTTGGCTTCCAGTGACTCCTGTTTTCCATACGTGAAAGACTTGCAGTGTTTTTTGTGGGGATTTGCAGGAACACCACCTAGGTGTGGGGAGGAAAAGAGATATAGGATGTGCAATATGACAGTGATATTTGGTAGTATGTAATTTTCTTGGCCGGTTTATAAAAGTCCCACAAAATCCACGAGACCAGGTTTTGTGTAGGTCGCACGGAATGGTTTGGGTTGGAAGGGACAGAGTTCCCCAATTCTCCCATTTGACAACAGCAAATCTGAGTCAGGTTCCCGGCACTGGCTTCTTTCAAACCAGGCTGGATAAAGCTGTGCTGGATGAACCTCCTCACAGAACTCTGCTGCCTGCAAAATGAGCCTTTATGCAGCAGATTAAAAACATGCTGCAGCCTCAGTGGAAGATGCTTGTAAATTTCACCTGGCTTGATTTCAGTTTTGTTGAGCAAAAAGGTCAATTCAAACATCGTCACCTACCTTGATTTTTTAAAGGAAAAGGTTTGGGTTGATGTGAAATGCAGATGGACTTTTAGATTAAATGGATTTTCAGTCATTTCACTCTGCTGTCATTCATTTTTTATATGATCTGCCCTGCTGGTTTTTTCTGTTCCTCCCATGTTTAAAACTATGTCATTAACCTGTGAAATTTAGGAATATTCCGCCAAGTTTCTGTAACTTCTGAGGACATTAACAAATCACTAACCATGCAGAAAATGCCATCAAGATACAGAAGAAATTTAAATACACCTTCTCTCTGTGTGCCCAGGAGGGATAAGCTCCTATTGTGCACTTAGCTTAACTTTTCATCAAAGTGGAGAACAGAGAACTATTTTCTTTCTGGAACTTCTAGTTTAAACTTCCAAGAAATGATTGAGTCTTATAGCTTTTAGGGAAATGTAAAAAGTGCTTCTGCCCACCAAGGACTTGATAAAGATTTTTGGCACTTGTGACATGAATGCATCTGTCTTTTCCCTGTGATCAGAAATGGAGGCGGGTTGTAAATGATGGAAATGCGATCTTCGATTTCCCACCTCCCCCTGCCTAAACTGATTTTTTTTTTTTTTTTTTTTTTTTTTGAGAGAGAGAGAGAGAAATGAAAGGTGTTGCACACTGAGCAGCTGACCTCAGTTATTGCAGGCTGATGACATTGGCCACATCACACCAAGGCTAAAATCAGATCTCTGTCACGAGTCCTCACATCTCAGGAGCCATCCCTGTGAAGCAGGGCAGGGATTAGAACATTCCCGCTGGAGGATTTTCGAGGGCTGTGAGTGCTTTAAAGCTCTCCTTGAGATATTTGAATCATGAGATTGATGTCACTCGTTTTCACAGAGCATCAGCAAGGTCAAAACTGTCATTGGCCCTTGGTTTGTGTGCCTGTGTGAGTGAATTATGTCCCTTTATAGGCTGCTGAGCTGCTTCCTGATGTTTTGTTCTTTATTCGGTCGCAACACTTGGCTCAGGAGCTGCCAAATGAAAAATTCTGCTCTCTTTCTAGGCATATGAACATCAAAAAGCTGCTTCAGTGTCTGAGAACCTCCTGGTTAGCTTTGTAGCATAGTTAAATTCTGATAATCTGAGAAAATAATAGCTGGAAAATCATGTTACGCTGGAAACAGGCATCATTCCCTCTGCATCCTGAGAGAAGGAGGGTCTTGTCCACCTCATAAAAACATGGAATTACAGATTCATAGAATCACTAAGATTGGAAAAGACCTCAAAGATCACTGAGCGCTGCCATGACCCTAAACACCTCATCAATGCTTTTCTTGAACGCTTTTCAGGACAGTGATTCCACCACTGCCCTGGGCAGCCCTTCCAGTGCTTGACAGGCCTTTGTGTGAAGAAATTATTCCGAATACCCAAACTCCTCCTCCCCTGTGCAACCTGAGGTCGTTTCCTCTTGTCCTGTCTCTTGTGAGGCGACAGAAAAGATGAGCCTTCGTGGGGGACCTTGGGGAGATGGGCACTGAGTTTTGCAGGGTCAGGGAGAGGAGATGGTTTGTTGTTTCCCTGCCTATCACCCAAGACAGGATGACTAAGGGTGGAAGAAACACAGCCATCCCATTATGGGCACTTTTGTGTAGCCTGGAGGTGTTTTAGGTGCAGAGAAAGGACAACTGTGCCACTGAAGTGTCACAGACACTGGAGAGCTGCGCTGAGCATCCAGACAAGCCAGCACTTTCAGGAGATGTTTATAGTTCATTGCTAAAAGACATTTAATAGTTTCCTAAAGCCCCAGCCCTAGTGAGGATGTGTCTGTGGCCTGCTGAGGAGAATTTTCACTGGACGAACAATGTACAGGTCTCTCAAAAGAACTCACTGGTGAATTCCCTCTGGGCAGGAGAATTTTTTGCTGGCCACTCTCTGTCCAGCTGAAGGGAAAG